>OZ030023.1:34790057-35077557 GCA_964023405.1 Apodemus agrarius | reverse complement strand
TAACCAGTAGGGTAAAGGTTAAAAATGGAACTGCCATTTACACCTGCTTGGAGCGGGGAAAATCAGTTTTCTCAAACAGAATGACACTGGGTATATCAACTACTCTGGGAAGGACTCATGTTCCCAAGTGGTTAACCAGCATACAATAGACTCCACATGTTTTTTGTTTGTTTGTTAGTTTGTTTGTTTGGTATTTGTGTGTGTGTGTGTGTGTGTGTGTGTGTGTGTGTACATATCTGTGCATGTGTGTGCTTTTGTTTTTTTTTGTTTGATTTTTGCTTATTTTAGTTTGTTTTTTTAATGTTTAATTTTGTTTTCTTGGTTTGGGGAGTTTTGTTATTTGTTTATTTTTGATGAAGAACTTAAAATTTTGAGGGTAGGGAGTGGAAAGAGGTCTGGAATGACTTGGACGAAGGGAAGAATGTGATCAAAATACATCTAAACTTAAAAATTGTTTGAAATGATACAAAACTTAATATAACAGGAAAAGTAACCCCTCTCTGAGCATGTGAGCCTCATGAGCAAACTTGTTTTATACCTTAAAATAGGCATGTGAAACTTAATCACCGTTGCATTTAGTCAACAACAAAGATAAACATGAAGAGCATAGTTACTTAATTCCTCCCTGTATGAGCCCTTAAACAGCCTTTGGAGAGATTCTACATAATACTTCTGCCTATAAATCATATACATGAACTTAGAGGCAGGCATTCAACTGATTATAAAAGAGACTGGAAAGTTCACATCATGATAGTAAAACCAACCTCAAATGATACTTCAAATACTGCTATAATTTTAAATCTTTTTCCAAGAGAGTCAACTACAAGTAAATTCATGAAGATGTATATGCCTTAGTTGGCTCATTTGTAATATAAAGAAATAAAATCTGCCCTTGACATCATGGGAGATAATGGTAATAACAGGAGTACCAGATGTCAAATATTGTACAGACTTACCAATTTAACTGTGCATAGAGTTTTAAAAGAAATCTCCAATGATTACTTATTATTATTATTTTGTCAAGGATGTCTTAAATTTGAAGGAGCTTCAACATCATTTCCCTGAATTAATAATGCTCATAAAGAGTCCACAGATCAAAAGGCTAAAACATCCCTGTCTTGGGACTCGGACTTCTATGTTACCTCTGCATACACGAAGTAATTTTTATCTTTTGCAGGGACTGTTTTTGCTTGTGTTTTGTTTCTTGACTAGTTCGTGGCTTGTTTTCTTTTGTTACTCTCTGAGAATAGACTTCATCAACAAATTATTTCTTCCAGTTAAAACCCATACTCTTCAATTAACATTGCATACAAATACACAAATTGTAAGATAACATAGTTAAACATAAGTTTCCTTCACCAGTCTTCTTGAGCTACAGCCAACTTAAATGCGAGCATCTGGCATTTGGAAATGTATCAAATGATTAACTCTGTTGACTAAGACAGAGTTTTTACTAAAAAAAAGGATAAAACACTACACTATGATATCATGGCTCTGTAAACACCAGTACCAGACATTTGGCAGTTCCCTAAATGATTTAATCATTGGCAAACAGTATGGTTTTGGTACTGATGCATAATCCTTGGCTATCCATCAATTGACAGAATAATTCCTTTGTTCATTTTATTCCTCGGCAATGTCATGTACTACCTTCATGTGTGATCTGCCTCAAGAGCTGCATTCTTTTTTTTTTAATTTGGATATTTTCTTTATTTACATTTCAAATGTTTTCCCCTTCCAGGTCTCCCCTTCAGAAACCCCCTATCCCATCTCCCTGTGCTATGAGGGTGCTCCCCCATCCACCCACCCACTCCCTTGTCTTCCCTCCCTGGCATTCCCCTACACAGGGGCATCAAACACCTTCATACCCAAGGGCCTCTCATACTGATGTCCAACAAGGCCATCCTCTACCACATATGCAGCCATAGCCATGAGTCCCTCTATGTGTATTCTTTGGTTGGTGGTCCAGTCCCAGGAGCTCTGGGGTGGGACTGGCTGGTTGATACTGTTGCTCCCTCCATGGGGCTACAAACCCCCTCAAGAGCTGCATTCTTTTTTTTTCAGTTAATCTGGAGCATTTTTTATTAGATATTTTCTTTATTTACATTTCAAGTGTTAGCCCATCCCCTTTCCTCATTTCCCCTTCGAAAACCCCCATCCCATACGTCCCAAACCACCCACTCTGGCTTCCCTGACCTGGCATTCCCTTACCCTGGGACAATGAGCCTTCATAGGTCCAAGGGCTTCTCCTCTCATTGATGTCAGACCAGGCCATCCTCTGCTACCCATGGGGCTGGAGCCATGGGTCCCTCCATGTGTTCTCTTTGGTTGGTGGTTAAGTCCCTGGGAGCTCTGGGGGTACTGGTTAGTTCATAGAGTTGTTCCTCCTATGGGGCTATAAACGCCGTATGCTCCTTGGGAAGAGCTGCATTCTTAAAATGAAAATATAAAGTAAAATATCTTAATGTCATTACTCAGATGAACAACATTCTTAATATAATACTTTAAGAGTTTGCATAGGCAAATTGACTTCTTTGGATTTTTTGTTTGTTTGTTTGTTTGTTTTGTTTTTTTCGAGACAGGGTTTCTCTGTATAGACCTGGCTGTCCTGGAACTCACTCTGTAGACCAGCCTGGCCTCGAACTTAGAAATCCACCTGCCTCTGCCTTACAGCATGCTGGGATTAAAGGTGGCAAATTGACTTCTAAGTAGCAAATCTAAACTATTGGTATTACAATATCAAGAAGTACAAAAGGAAGGAAAAAAGAAACCTTAGAATTGAGATCACAGAATTTCAAGGGAATGATTAATCCTTTATCTTACTGAGTAATATGAGACAGTTAGTTGTGAAACCTGCAGAACAATAAATACTACAAATGTTGTACTTTATATGTTAGTGACACATTTTTCTTCAAAAATCCTTGATCATCTCTCTTCCTCCGAACATCTATAAGAATACATTTTCAAACATTACAGCATCTGTCGCTCATGGTAAGCCTGTGTTTCCTTTCAATTTCTCAAATTTCAACTTAGGTATGTAGTGATTATGTTATATTTACTCTAGATAGTTAACACAATCAGTACTGTGTATACCGTTCTTAATTTGAGAATATGATTTGATCCGAATATAGTACTAATTAATAAATTGTTTTAGTAAATAGAAGTTGTACATTTCCAAGTCCTTATATATTGACTTATAGTTGAGCATCTGTACACTAGACTAGGAGTTAACAATTGTTCCATATGCTCAGGGTTGAATATTATGGAAAAGAATCATTCTCATCATGCACACTCCTGGAAATAAAGTTGCAATAGAAGCCATTTCTATTCTTAATGGTAAACATACCTGTAAGTCTTTACCCAGTTCCTGCGTATTTATAATTAATCACACATAACCCATGCACAGCACTCATGCATGCCACCTTTGTAAAGGTATAGCCCCAATTTTACTATTTTTAGTCCTGTCTTAGCCATCCCATTGCACTTTTTAATTTTTACTAAATTTTTACAAACACTAGAACATTGGACATTTGATTGTTTCTCATCCCTTTAATATAATTGTAATCAAAAGCAGCATCATTCCCCCCTCACCTCCATTACTTTAGCATTTGTCTAAATGCCTGGCCAGTTCCTGGAAAGTGGAACCTTCATAATTGCTGAATGTATAACTAAATCACATAAACTTTCTAAGTGATGTCTCCTACCTGGACTTACTCACTGGGGGTTATCCTGTCTCCACTTTTGCCCTCACCCAGAACATTCTCCAAATTCCTGTCAAATGTTCATTTCCAAGGGCTTAGCTGACCATGCTGCCTTGACACTTCAATTCCTGTTTAAGTGCATTTAGCCTTGGCTCTTCCTTCCACATCACACCATCTTTCCTGGACCCTGAGCTTCAGATTTCCATACTAATGTCATCCTCTCAAGAAAACTTTTCAGAAAATTTTCGGGCCTCACTAGGATTACCATTAATCTACCTCTTGATATTTTTAACTCTTATTTAAAGTTGTTGTAGCATTATTTGATTAAAATTGATTTTCTCCACTACTACATTTTAAAGATCAATGGAATTACAAATAGCTTTCATGTATCTTTCTTTGCTGTTGACCTCAATCAAGTGAATTATTAATTGCTACTACAATCATATCGAAAAATAACATGAACACTATGCATAGGGACATTTGAGACTGTATGGATATGTCATGGAAGCCTTGTCATACCTTTGCAGGAAATGTCTTTACATTTAACTAGCAAAAAGTTAAATGATCTTAAGTAGTAGTTTTATTTGCCAGAAGAGGGAGAGTTGGATTTATTTAAGGGTGTGGTCCTTGGTAGACTGGACTCTGGTGGACAGTCACTCACCTATGAGTATATATGAAGCACTAGTGGGAATTGATGGATTTAAGAAAAATGATGGAGCCAAGTTGTGTGGTTAGAGAATAGGGAAGGGCTCTGAGAGGAAATGGATGAGGATCAATATGAACAAAATACAACCAATGTGTAAAATTAGTTGCTGCTTACTACAGGACCTCATTGTGTATGGATCTGATGCCAGGCAAATGCCTGAAATTAGAATTTTATGCTGGCCAGCTAGTAACACTAAGCTGACAAGAGAAAGGAGAAACAATAGGAAATTCCACAAAACAAAACAAAACACCCTGATCCTTTTTTTTTAATGAAATGAAGCAATCGCCTGACATGGCAAATGTTATCAGAAGCTTGTGCCCATTCTCTTCATATGGACCCTGTGCTGGCACAGCCTGGAGGTAGGAAATCAGTTTGCTCCCATAGATGGTGGATTTATGCATTTCCTCTAGACATGACTGTCTGCTATGCCCTCAAAGTCTTTATATCTCCTTAAATACAATTGCAAATGCTCAAAGTTCTCCCTCAGCTTCCTCCTCTCAATACCCAGTCAAATCCCAATAGCACTGTGTTCTACAATAGTAGATGCCCAGCATCATCCTGCCTTTCATTGACCTTTGTGTCAGGACTCAGTGTGTGTCCTGTTTCATGTATTCTGTTTGCTTATGACACTTCAGGTGGTTCTAAGACCAAAGAAGATTCTAACACCTTTGTATACTGAACAATAATTAATTTTCATCTAAAGGGTATAATTAAAGGCAAGTGTTTGAGGAAACAACTATGTATGTTATTCTGATGAGTGTTTTCTCTATTTTCTTTACTTATCAGTTTAGTATGTACAATTTGCACAGTATTAATCTAAGAAATGCAATGACTGGTTAAAGTTTACAGGACTTAGAATAATGATAGGCCCATAAGTTTGTTTTAATATTTTCTTTGGGTAGACAATTTTTAGCCAGTGTGTTTTTCTCTCTTTGTAAGTTAAGGAAGAAAAAAATAGTTTTCTTTCTCAATTACTTTGTTATCATTTCAATAGATGATCATTCATTCTGATCTATAAAGAGAAAGTGTGATAAACTCTTCTTCGCTTATATTTATTGTGTCACAAAACACTATTACCAACCAAACTTGTATAAGCACGATGTCCCTGAAAAAGATGAGCATTCAGAGTGCTAGAAATGTAATTCCAGATAGACCAATAATAATTCCTATACTGTTTTGGTTTTGCTAATAAAAAAATCAGAATTAGCAAAGCAAAGATTCATTTCTTTCCTGGAAGAATTCCAAGTTGACTAAGCAGTTGAAATTTTTCTGTTATGTACAAATGGATGATAATGCTTTCATTGGTCATTCTTTGTGCATGATCCTTTAGTCCAGGAAAGAAAATACCTTAGAATATTTTCCTAATAAAATTGTGGCAACTGTCTTCATAAAAATGAATAAAAAAATAATTCCTACCAAAAGTGTTGGGAAGAAGATATAACTATTTATCACAAAAGATAATAAAATGCTAAACAATCTACAACTATTTAAATGTAAAAGAGAATTTTATGGTAACATGTACAATTAGTGTAAAATTTCTAGTATCAAACATATAATAAGAAAATAGGAGGTGATTTAGTTTCTACATCTATGACATATTCTTTCTTTTAAAACAATGCATCTAGTACTTTAAAACATTCTGTGCAAGATTTCTTAATATACATTATGTTGATATTTAATTCTTATGATAGCTTTATTTTACTATATTTCTCATTGAAATTTTAAGTCTTACTTCTGTATCTTGGCAGTCAGTGAGCATTGTTGTGTGATGATCCTGACAGTCAGACTCAGGTACTACAGGACTTTGAATTCTGATCCTCAGAAAAGAGACAACCATAGAGCAGGAGACAACTTTATCAATGTGTTTAATACACTATGTGCAGTTACTTTTAGTTTATGAGACTGAGCCTCCTCATCAAGCACAGTATTTTTCAGGTTTATACAGTTCTATGTCATTTAGCAGTGTTGTTTTGTTTTCCCCAATCCAACCATCTGAAGATACTTGAATGGACTAGAGACTCAGACTCCAAATCAAACCACTGACTCAGTGAAATAAAAAAGCATGTGGGCACTTAGAGAATAATACAGAGTTCCAGAAATATTTGTTAGTCTAAGTGGTGTTTGAAATCTATAATTTAAAGCAGTTACAAAGGCAGTTGTTCTAGCTAGTACGTGACCACAGTGCTTCACCATTAAATTGCTTGTTTGCGTACTTTCTGTTGACAATTAGATTGAGTCTAGGATCTAGGACAAGGCAGAGCCCATGTGTTTAGAGAGGATTCACAGTAGCTGTGCAAGTCTTTAATTAGTCTGAGAAGATTCCTAAAGGCACAACCTTTCCCAAGGTCACCACAGACTTACGCTAACTGTGGAGCAACTAATACTTGGTACATACATCATTATACTATAAACTCTGCCTCTCAGAGTCTCCAGAAACCCTGTGTGAAAGGAGTAAAAAGAAAGTGCATGATAATGTGTTCAGTTTCAACATATCATTATGCTATTTAACCACAAGCATCTCTACTACCCACAAAATAATAGCATGACATTACTTTTCAGGCCACACAAAGAATACTCTCTTTCATTCATTGTCAGTTACAGACTCCAACATGCAAATTCTTATATAAAATGCTTACAAGAATAAATCTAAGGCCTTGTGCAAACAGTTGTTTATTAGTTGTACATGATCACATCAAAATATTGCAGTCACATATCTGATGCTTTGCTAGAGTCACAACCATAGCTTTAGTCATGATTAAACTGATGAAACCTGGGTCATAAGGAATGTAAACATGCATCAAGTGAATGTGTTGTCCACCCTGGGAAACATATTTAAGCAATCATGACTGGCATGTAAGGATACTGGCATATAACAGGCTATACCATTCCATTTGTTCATTCATCAGATCTCTGCACCAGAGAGGAGGAAATCCTCTTTCTAGTGTCAGGATATGGTTCTATACCTGTTAAAATCAGCATCCTGCAATGTGTAATAACATCCTCTACAGAAATATATGTTTAACTAAGTGTATATGTGTGTGTGTTATATGCATATGTCAATGTTCATGTCTATGAATAGGTATAATAGGTATATATTATGATCACCAACATGGTCTCAAGGTAAATAGTATCTGAAAGCTTTAAATATGTATCTTGGAACGGGGACAACAAATGACTATGGTGAAATAGACTGACCAAAAGTAAAAGTGTTTTCTAGGTTAAGAATTCCTCTATTCTTCTTCTAAAATGAAATTCTAAAGCAACCTCACACATTTCCACTATATTTTAATTACAACTATAAAATTTTCTATATAGATGGAAATGATCATTAATCAGCATCTGGGGCAATGGTGGTTTGCTTCTCAGTCAAGCAGCATCAGTCAAAACATCTCTACCGGCATTAGCTGTTGGAAGCAAAAGTAGCATGGCTCTTGGGGACTTCTTTTTCTGGATGGATGCTCTCAGCATGAAGCTATCTCTAGAAACCCTTCTGAAGTCTGAGAAGAAGACATAGACAGCATCTAATCACAATATAATCACAAATCAGCAGTGATAGCTTGATCCACTCACAAACACTATTCAGGAATCAGCAACAGCAGTTCAATCCTGAAGAAACGCAAGGCTCTACCAATTGCCCCAAGTCTACAGAAGCAGGAAGAAGTCACTAGAATATCACAAGAAGTTCTTTAGTGTGTATATCTATATGAATTCACAACAAGTGATGATCAGTGAAGGAGACCATTGGAGCCAATGCCTTAGCATTGTCAGTGAAGACCAGCATCAGCAAAGCCCAAGGAAGGTCAGCAAATATCACACGTCTTCTCAAGCCTCTGCTCCAGAAAAAATCACATGCTCCTTTTTTTCCCCAGGAAGCATTCAGAAAAATAACATATCTGCTTCAGCAAAATATCCAGTTACATTTCTGCTATAGCAAAACAACCTCTCATAAGACAGCATCCAGAAAAAAAATAACATAACATAACTGAGTCTCCAAAGATACCAAAAATTTCCATTTCAGTTTGTAGTGATGGAAAAGTTTGCACAAAGAAAAATAAAAGTTGCCCCCAAATTTTTTAAAATTAAGCATAATATTAGTTACTTTTTTCACTGCTATTACAATATACCTGATAAAGGGGAAAAAAGGTTTTATTTTGGTTCAAAGTTTGCCAGAACTGTTTATCATGGTGGTCAAGGCACCCCAGCGAGAGCATAAGGCTACCAGTCACACTGCATTCATAGTCAGAGATGAATAACATTGTCACTGACTTCATGCAATGCCTGAATTTATGTCAGCTTGACACAAGCTATAGTCATCTGAGAAGAGAGGACCTTAACTGAGAACATGTCTATATACAACTCTAGCTATAGACATTTTCTTAATAAGTTATTAATGAGGGATGACCCAGCCTGTTGGGGGGTGGGGACACCTCTGAGTTAATGGTTCTGGGTTTTATAAGAAAACAGGCTGAGTAAGCCATAGGAACAAGCCTGTGGTAAGCAGCATTTTTCCATGGCTTCTTCATCAGCTCCTACCTCCAGGTTCCCCTGTTCCAGTTTGAATTGTTGCATATGATTCTCCCAGTGGACTATGATTTTGGATATGTAAGCCAATTAAACTCTTTCCTCCAAATATGATTATGCTCAAGACGTTTCATCACAGCAGCAATAACACTAACAAAAGACACTTCACTTAACTTTTTTTCTTCTGTCCAGAACCTTCTTCCATAGAATGATGCTCCCCAGGCTCAGAATGTTTCTTTCTTCGTAAGTATCTCAGGAAAAAAAACTCTCTTTGACATAAGCAAAAGTGTGTTTTCATGGTGATTCTAAATCCAACAGAGTTGCCTATTTTTAATCAACCATCACAAACCCCAAAGAACTATAACACTGTTTATTTTGAGCCAAGTCTCATGAGAACTCTACATGTAACACTTGTTACATTTGGCCTATAAATAAAAATGCAAGTGCAGCCTTCCAGTCTGAGTCTGTGCCCTGAGCAGACTTTTGGCTCTAACTTTGCACCCAATCCCATAACACCCAGAGGAAGCTGGACTCCCAGGTACGCTAACATTGCCAGGATCATAGATGAGGAGGTCGCAACATCCACCCAAACCCTGGAGTAACTCGGACCCCCAGGGATCCAGGGACACAGGAACCTGCTTTCAGCCAGAAGCACAGATTCCTTCTGGTCTGAGCCAGTGCCCGGTGGTAGCTCTGCATCAAGTCTCACAAAACCCCGAGGAAGCTTGACTCCCAGGTGCTCTAATGCACCCAGGATCACAGGATCATAGGATCACAGGACCTCGGGTGCTGGTCACAGCAGGATTTCAGGATCCCAGAGGCAGATTGACTCCCAGAAGCTCTTATACACAGGATCTCAGGATCACAAGATCACAAAGACAGCTGGACTCTGAGGATTTCTGACATGACCAAGATAATAGGAGGGACAGGCTCCAGTCAGAGACAGTGGGTGAGTAAAGGTAGCACTAGAGATAACCAAATGGCAAGAGGCAATGTCACGAACATAAGCAACAGAAACCAAGGTTACCTGTCATCATCAGAACCTAGTTCTCCCACCATTGCAAGTTCTGGATACCCAATCATATCAGAAAAGCAAGATTCAGATTTAAAATCACTTCTCATGATGATGATACAGGATTTTAAGAAGGATATAAATAGCTCCCTTAAAGAAATAGAAGAGGACACAGGTAAACAGCTAGAAGCCCTTAAAGAAGAAAAACACAAAAGTCCCTTAAAGAATTATAAGAAAATGCAACCAAATGGGTGAAGGAATTGAATAAAACTATCCAGGATATAAAACTGGAAGTAGAAACAATAAAGAAATCGCAAAGGAGATTACTCTGGAGATAGAAAACCTAGGAAAGAGATCAGGAGTCATAGATCCAAGCATCACCTATAGTTAAACTCCAGAGAACTAAATAACCTTATTAAAATGGGGTATAGAGCTAAACAAAGAATTCTCGACTGAGGAAAGCTGAATGATCAAGAAGCACCTAAAGAAATGTTCAACATTCTTAGTCATCTGGAAAAATGCAATTCCAAACAATGCTGAGAATGGCTAAGATCAAAATGACACCAATCAGAATGGCTAAGATCAAAAACTCAGATGACAGCAAATGCTGGTAAGGATGGAGAGAAAGAGGAACACTCCTCCATTGTTGGTGGGATTACAAGCTGGTACAACCACTCTGGAAGTCAGTCTGGCAGTTCCTCAGAAAATTGGACATAGTATTACCTGAAGACCCAGCTATACTACTCCTGCATACCCAAAATATGTTCCAACATATAACAAGGGCATGTGCTCCCCTATATTCATAGCAGTCTTATTTTTAATAGCCAAAAGCTAGAAAGAACCCAATTGTCCTTCAACAGAGGAATGCATACATAAAATGTGGTACATTTATAGAACGGAGTACTACTTAGCTATTAAAAACAGTGACTTCATAAAATTCACAGGCAAATGGATGGAACTAGAAAACAGCTTCCTGAGTGAGGTAACTCAGTTACAGAAGAACATATATGGTATGCACTCACCGATAAGTGGATATTAGCCCAGAAGCTCAGAATACCCAAGATCTAATTCACAGACCACATGAAGCTCTCAACAAGAAGACCAAAGTGTGGGTGTTTCAGTCCTTAGAAATGGTAACAAAATACTCATTGGAGCAAATACAGAGACAAAGTATGGAGCAGGCACTGAAGGAAAGGCCATCCAGAGATTGCCCTACCTTTGGATCCATCCCATATCCAGTCACCAAACATAGACTCTATTGTGGATGCCAAGGAGTGCATGCTGACAGGAACCTGATATAGCTGTCTCCTAAGAGGCTCTGCCAGAGCCTGACAAATACAGAGATTTATGCTCTCATCCAACCATTGAACTGAGTAGGGTGTCTCCAATGGAGGACTTAGAGAACTGCCATGAAGGAGCTGAAAGGGTTTGCAACTCCATAGGAAGACCAACAGTATCAACCAACCAGAACTCCCAGGGTCTAAACCACCAACCAAGGAGTACACATGGAGGGACCCATGGTCTAGCTGCATATGTAGCATAGAATGGTCTGGTTGGGCATCCAAGGGAAAAGAAGCCCTTGATCCAGTGAAAGCTTAAAGCCCCAGTGTAGGGGAATGTAAGGACGTGGAGGCAGAAAGGGTGGGTGTATGGGGCTACACCCTCATAGAAGCAGGAGGAAGGGGAATGAGATAGGAGGTTTCTGGTTATGAAATCAGAAATGGAGAAAACATTTGAAATGTAAATAAAATATCAAATAAAAAAGGTGTCATCAAATAAGATATCAAATAAAAAAGGTGTCATCACCTTTCATGGTAAATAATGTAGACAAAAGACACTTCACTTAACTTTTTTTTCTTCTGTCCAGAACCTCCTTCCATAGAATGATGCTCCCCAGGCTCAGAATGTTTCTTTCTTCATAAGTATCTCAGGAAAAAACCTCTCATTGACATAAGCAAAAGTGTGTTTTCATGGTGATTCTAAATCCAACAGAGTTGACCATTTTTAATCAACCATCACAAACCCCAAAGAACTATAACACTGTTTATTTTGAGCCAAGTCTCATGAGAACTCTACATATAACACTTGTTACATTTGGCCTATAAATAAAAATGCAAGTGCAGCTTTCCAGTCTGAGTCTGTGCCCTGAGCAGACTTTGGGCTCTAACTTTGCACCCAATCCCATAACACCCAGAGGAAGCTGGACTCCCAGGTACGCTAACATTGCCAGGATCATAGACGAGGAGGTCGCAATATCCACCCCAACCCTGGAGTAACTCGGACCCCCAGGGATCCAGGGACACAGGAACCTGCTTTCAGCCAGAAGCACAGATTCCTTCTGGTCTGAGCCAGTGTCCTGAGCAAATGGGTGCTAGCTCTGCACCAAGTCCCACAAAACCTAGTGGAAGCTCAACTTCTAGGTGCTCTAACACACCCAGGATCACAGGATCATGGGATCACAGGACCTCAGGTGCTGGTCACAGGAGGATTTTAGGATCCCAGAGGTAGAATGACTCCCAGAAGCTCTTATACACAGGATCTCAGGATCACAAGATCACAAAGACAGCTGGACTCTGAGGAGTTATGACATGACCAAGATAATAGGAGGGACAGGCTCCAGTCAGAGACAGTGAGTGAGTGAGTGAGTGAGTGAGTGAGTGAGTGAGTGAAGGTAGCACTAGAGATAACCAGATGTCAAGAAGCAAGGGCAAGAACATAAGCAACAGAAAACAAGGTTACCTGTCATCATCAGAACCCAGTTCTCCCACCATTGCAAGTCCTGGATACCCAATCACATCAAAAAAGCAAGATTCAGATTTAAAATCACTTCTCATGATGATGATACAGGATTTTAAGAAGGATATAAATAGCTCCCTTAAAGAAATAGAAGAGGACACAGGTAAACAACTAGAAGCCCTTAAAGAAGAAAAACACAAAAATCCCTTAAAGAATTACAAGAAAATACAACCAAATAGGAGAAGGAATTGAACAAAACTATCCAGGATATAAAACTGGAAGTAGAAACAATGAAGAAATTGCAAAGGGAGATTACTCTGGAGATAGAAAATGTAGGAAAGAGATCAGGAGTCATAGATCCAAGCATCACCTACAGTTAGACTCCAGAGAACTAAATAACCCTATTAAAATGGGGTAGAGAGCTAAACAAAGAATTCTCGACTGAGGAAAGCTGAATGATCAAGAAGCACCTAAAGAAATGTTCAACATCCTTAGTCATCTGGAAAAATGCAATTCCAAACAACCCTGAGAATGGCTAAGATCAAAATGACACCAGTCAGAATGGCTAAGATCAAAAACTCAGGTGACAGCAAATGCTGGTGAGGATGGAGAGAAAGAGTAACACTCCTCCATTGTTGGTGGGATTGCAAGCTGGTACAACCACTCTGGAAGTCAGTCTGGCAGTTCCTCAGAAAATTGGACATAGTATTACCTGAAGACCCAGCTATACTACTCCTGTATACCCAAAAGATGTTCCAACATATAACAAGGGCACGTGCTCCCCTATATTCATAGCAGTCTTATTTTTAATAGCCAAAAGCTAGAAAGAACCCAGATGTCCTTCAACAGAGGAATGCATACAGAAAATGTGGTGCATTTATACAATGGAGTACTACTCAGCTATTAAAAACAGTGACTTCATAAAATTCACAGGCAAATGGATGGAACTAGAAAACAGCATCCTGAGTGAGGTAACTCAGTTACAAAAGAACATATATGGTATGCGCTCACTGATAAGTGGATATTAGCCCAGAAGTTCAGAATACCCAAGATCCAATTCACAGACCACATGAAGCTCTCAACAAGAAGACCAAAGTGTGGGTGTTTCAGTCCTTAGAAATGGTAACAAAATACTCATGGGAGCAAATCCAGAGATTGCCCTACCTTTGGATCCTTCCCATATCCAGTCACCAAACATAGACTGTATTGTGGATGCCAAGGAGTGCATGCTGACAGGAACCTGATATAGCTGTCTCCTAAGAGGCTCTGCCAGAGCCTGACAAATACAGAGGTTTATGCTCTCATCCAACCATTGAACTGAGTAGGGTGTCTCCAATGGAGGAGTTAGAGAACTGCCATGAAGGAGCTGAAAGGGTTTGCAACTCCTAGGAAGACCAACAGTATCAACCAACCAGAACTCCCAGGGTCTAAACCACCAACCAAGGAGTACACATGGAGGGACCCATGGTCTTGCTGCATATGTAGCAGAGGATGGGCTGGTTGGGCATCAAAGGGAAAAGAAGCCCTTGATCCAGTGAAAGCTTAAAGCCCCAGTGTAGGGGAATGTGAAGACCTGGAGGCAGAAAGGGTGGGTGTGTGGGGCTACACCCTCATAGAAGCAGGAGGAAGGGGAATGAGATAGGAGGTTTCTGGTTATGAAATCAGAAATGGAGAAAACATTTGAAATGTAAATAAAATATCAAATAAAAAAGGTGTCATTACCTTTCATGGTAAATAATGTACTTCTTCAAAAAGTTACACCATTGAAATAAATCCTCACTATTCTAATAGGAATTATTAATAAAAAAGGCTACATTAAAAAGATGACAAATGGAGGGAGACACATATTATCTCACCATAGTTTAACATTAGTCTAAAATCTTTAAATAATTTGTCTAGTATTCAGTTTTGTATTATATGTGAGACTATAAGCCACTTTTATTTATTATAAAGTAGGATCATATGTCTTTAAGACACTATGCTAGATTAAAAGGTCATTTTTGCTCCAACCAACACTGCTTGTAAAGATACAAATCACAAACCACATGAAGCTCAAGATGAAGGAAGACCAGAGTGTGGATACTTTGATCCTTATTGGAAAGTAGATCAAAACACCCATGGTTCCCCACCAACCAATAGAATGAACATAGGGTCCCCAAAGGAGCAGCTAGAGAAAGAACCCAAGGAGCTGAAGAGGTTTGCAGCCCTGCAGGAGGAACAACAATATGTACCAACCAGTGCCCCCAGAGCTCCTAGGGACTAAGCCACCAACCAAAGACTACACATGGAGGGGCCTACAGCTCCAGCTACATATGTAGCAGAAGATGACCATTTCAGACATCAATAAGAGGAGAGTCCATTGGTCCTTTGAAGGCTCAATTCCCCAGATTAGGGGAATGCAAGCCAGGGGTAGGGGAGATGGGATAGGGTTTTTTCTTTTTGTGGGGTAACATGGAAAGGGGTTAACATTTAAAATGTAAATAAAGCAAATATCAAATAAAAATTTAAAAAACAAACAAAGAAAAAAAACCAAAAATTTTGTATTCCAAAGTTTGAGTTTTCCAAGTTAATAAAGTATATATATATATATATATATATATATATATATATATATCATTGATTTAGTCAATCAGATATTCTGTAAAATAGCTAAACATTTCAAAACTCTCTGTAGAGGAAACACTGTAGCTTTAAATTGTTCCCTGCATGGTGCAAAACAACATTTAATAACCATATCGAAGACACAAACACAGAATAAAAGGTAGGTGGAATTGAATCTGGTCAGCACCCAGGTATGACTGAAGTGCCATGAAATTATCAACTCAAGGCAAAGTGTGGTGTAAATGCAATATCAGGCACAGATGCTGAAGCATACAACCAGGCAATGCTGAGATTAAAGAGAGACAGGCAATTTATGAGAGAGAGAGAGAGAGAGAGAGAGAGAGAGAGAGAGAGAGAGAGACGAGGAAGGGAGGGAGGGACAGCACTCATGGGAAACATGCAACATAGATATAGGAGTGCTGAACAAGAAATTTCATCATAAACAGCAGAAAAATCAGAAAAAATTAAAAACAAAGCTGAAAAATGGAGAATTCTCTTTCAATGAGAAGAACTAAAAGTAAAGAAAAAAATGGACATGTGTGTTTAAAATATGTTGGATTTGTCATTTTAAATTCTACTCAAGTGCAGACCGATCAGCACTTAGAGGGGCTCTCCACCATCTTGGCTCCTGGACACCAGACAGATCTAACAGGCAGAGCCAGGTACACAGACATATCCCGAGTCTAACATCACTTGGGTCTCAGCCCTTCAGGCTTCTGCCTGCACCCAGTGCCTGGGCAGCTCTGAGGGCCGTCTGTGTGCCAGCCCTGTCAGGGGTGTTTTGCCCTCCAGAGTGATCAGCACTTGGAAAGGATCCCCACAGCATCCTCCATCTTCACTCCCGGACAGAGAAGATGGGCAGCACCAGGTTCTCAGAGACAACCCAAGTATAGTATTACTTGGGGCAGGACACACCCAGGCTCCAAGGGCACCCAAGAGGAGGGCAGCACATCAGCAATCTGTGCCAGGGGTAACCCAGTCATCCAGTGGTGTGGAAATAGCATAACAGGCACACAGAAGGTTCAATCACAAGCCAGTGACAACAAGACCAACTAACAGCCCAGCGGTGGTAGCGCATGCCTTTAATCCCAGCACTTGGGAGGCAGAGACAGGCAGACTTCTGAGTTCAAGCCTGGTCTACAAAGTGAGTTCCAGGACAGCCCGAACTACACAGAGAAACCCTGTCTAAAAAAAAAAAGACCAACTAACGCCAGAGATAACCAGATGGCAAAAGGCAAACATAGGAACATTACTAACAGAAATTAAGGCAATATGGCAGCATCTGAACCCAATTCTCCAAGAACAGCAAGTCCTGGATACACCCATACAGCAGAAAAACAAGATGTGGTTTTAAAATCACTGGCCATGATTCTGTTAGAGGAACACAAGAAGGACATAAATAAATCTCTTAAAGAAATACAGGAGAAAATGGATCAAAAGGTAGAAGCCCCTACAAGGGAAACACAAAAATCATTTAAAGAAACTCAGGAGAATATGGGTCAAAAGATAGAAACCAATAAAGAGGAAATGCAAAAATCACTTAAATAAATACAGCAGAACTTGGGTCAATAGGCAGAAGTCATAAAAGAGAAAACACAAAAATCTCTTAAAGAATTACAGGATCTTCCCAAGTTTCTTTTCTAATAGTTTCAGTGTGTCTGGTTTTATGTGGAGGTCCTTGATCCACGTGGAGTTGATCTTAGTGCAAAAAGATAAGAGTGGGTCAATTCTCATTCTTCTGCATGTTGACCTCCAGTTGAACCAGCACCATTTGTTGAAAAGGCTATCTTTATTCCATTGGATGGTTGTGGCTCCTTTATCAAAGATCAAGTGACCATAAGTCTGTGGGTTCATTTCTGAGTCTTCAATCCTATTCCATTGATCCACTTGCCTGTTGCTGTACCAATACCATGCAGTTTTTAACACAATTGCTCTGTAGTACTGTTTAAGGTCAGAGATATTGATTCCCCCAGAAGTCCTTTCATTGTTGAGAATAGTTTTAGCTATCCTGGGTTTTTTGTTGCTCCAGGTGAATTTGAGAATTGCTCTTTCTAGATCTATGAAGAATTGAGTTGGGATTTTAATGGGGATCGCATTGAATCTGTAGATTGCTTTTGGCAAGATGGGCCATTTTTACTATATTGATCCTGCCAACTCAGGAGCAAGAAATATTTTTCCATCTTCTGAGGTCTTCTTCGATTTCTTTCTTCAAGGACTTGAAGTTCCTGTAGTACAGATCTTTCGCTTGTTTGGTTAGAGTTATGCCAAGGTACTTTATGTTGTTTGTGGCTATTGTGAAGGGTGTTATTTCCCTAACTTCTTTCTCAGCCTGCTTGTCCTTTGAGTACAAGAAGGCTACTGATTTGCTTGAGTTAATTTTATAACCAGCCACTTTGCTGAAGTTGTTTATCAGCTGTAGAAGTTCTCTGGTGGAGTTTTTTGGGTCGCTTAAGTAAACTATCATATCATCTGCAAATAATGATAGTTTGACTTCTTCCTTTCCAATTTGTATCCCTTTGACTTCCTTATGTTGTCTAATTGCTCTCGCTAGAACTTCAAGTACTATATTGAAAAGATATGGAGAGAGAGGGCAGCCTTGTCTAGTCCCTGATTTTAGTGGGATTGCTTCAAGTTTCTCTCCATTTATTTTGATGTTGGCTACTGGCTTGCTGAACAGAACACCAATAGCTTACGCACTAAGATCAAGAATTGACAAATGGGACCTCATAAAATTGCAAAGTTTCTGCAAGGCAAAGGACACTGTCAGAAGGACAAAACGACAACCAACAAAGTGGGAAAAGATCTTCACCAACCCCACATCTGACAGAGGGCTAATATCCAATATATACAAAGAACTCAAGAAGTTAGACCACAAAGAACCAAATAACCCTATCAAAAAATGGGGCACAGAGCTAAACAAAGAATTTTCACCAGAAGAAATTCGGATGGCCAAGAAACACCTTAAGAGATGTTCAACATCATTAGTCATCAGGGAAATGCAATTCAAAACAACCCTGAGATTCCACCTCACACCAGTCAGAATGGCTAAGATTAAAAACTCAAGAGACAACAAGTGCTGGCGAGGATGTGGAGAAAGAGGAACACTCCTCCACTGTTGGTGGGATTGCAAAATGGTAAAACCGCTCTGGAAATCAGTTTGGCGGTTCCTCAGAAAAACGATAGGAAGTAATAATCAGTATTCCTTAATATCTCTTAATATCAATGGACTCAATTCCCCACTGAAAAGATATAGACTAACAGACTGCATATGAAAACAGGACCATACATTTTGCTGCATGCAGGAAACACACCTCAGGGTCAAAGACAAACACTACCTTAGACTAAAAGGCTGGAAGACAATTTTAAAAGCAAATGGTCTCAGGGAACAAGCCTGAGAAGCCATTCAAATATCAGATAAAATTGACTTTCAACCTAAAGTCATCAAAAGAGGCACAGAAGAACACTTCTTGCTGGTCA
Organism: Apodemus agrarius; assembly: GCA_964023405.1. Classification (NCBI taxonomy): domain Eukaryota; kingdom Metazoa; phylum Chordata; class Mammalia; order Rodentia; family Muridae; genus Apodemus; species Apodemus agrarius. Next base: position 35,058,803 of record OZ030023.1, on the reverse strand, counting down.
AAGGAAGAATCCAACAAGAAAAACTCTCAATTCTGAACATCTATGCTCCAAATGCAAGGGCACCCTCATTCATAAATGAAACATTACTAAAGCTCAAAGCACACATTGCACCTAACACAATAATTGAGAGTGACGTCAACACTCTACTCTCCTCAATGGACCAATCAGCAGGAAAACAGAAACTAAACAGGGGCATAGTGAAACTAATTGAAGCTTTGGACCAATTGGATTTAATATATATAAAACAATTCATCCTAAAGCAAAATAATATACCTTTTTCTCAGCACTACATGGTACCTTCTCCAAGATCAATCATATAATAGGTCATAAGACAGACCTCTACAAATATAAGAAGATGGAACTAATCTCATGCCTCCTATCAGATTGCTATGGAGTAACAGTGGTCTTCAATAGCAACAAAAACGACAGAAAGCACACATACACATGGAGACTGAACAATGCTCTATGATACCTTGGTCAACGAAGAAATAAAGAAAGAAATCAAAGCTATTTAGAATTGAATGCAAATGAAGGCACAACATACCCAAATTTATGGGACACATTGAAAGCTGTGCTAAGAGGAAAACTCATAGCCCTGAGTGCCTCCAAAAAGAAACTGGAGAGGGCATACACTAGCAGCTTAACATCACACCTGAAAGCCCTGGAACAAAAAGAAGCTAATTCGCCCAGGAGGAGAGGAACACAGGAAATCTTCAAACTCTGGGCTGAAATCAATCAAGTAGAAACAAAGAGAACCATACAAAGAATCAACAAAACCAGGAGCTGGTTTGTTGAGAAAATCAACAAGATAGATAAACCCTTGGCCAGACTAACCAAAGGGCACAGAGACAGTATCCAAATTAACAGAATTAGACTTGAAACTGAGGAAATTTAAAAAAAAATCATCAGATCCTACTACAAAAGCCAATACTCAGCACAACTGGAGAATCTGGAGGAAATGGACAATTTCCTAGACAGATACCAAATACCAAAATTAAATCATGATCAAATAGATCATCTAAACAGTCCCATAACCCCTATAGAAATAGAAGGGGTCATAGAAAGTCTCCCAACAAAAAAAAGCACAGGACCAGATGATTTTAGAGCAGAATTCTATCATACCTTCAAAGAAGACCTAACACCAATACTCTTCAAACTATTCCACAAATTAGAAACAGAAGGAACACTACCCTACTTGTTCTATGAAGCCACAATTACACGGATACCAAAACCACACAAAGATCTAACAAAGAAAGAGAACTACAGGCCAGTTTCCCTTAGGAATATCGATGAAAAAATACTAAATAAAAATCTTGCCAATGGAATCCAAGAACACATCAAAACGATCATTCACCATGATCAAGTAGGCTTCATCCCAGAGATGCAGGGATGGTTCAATATACAGAAATCCATCAATTCAATCCTCTAAATAACCAAACTCAAGGAAAAAACCACATGATCATTTCATTAGATGCTGAAAAATCATTTGACAAAATTCAGCATCCTTTCATGCTAAAAGTCTCGGAAAGAACAGGAATTCAAGGACCATACCTAAAAATAGTAAAAGGAATATACAGCAAACTGGTAGCCAACATCAAACTTACTGGAGAGAAAATTGAATCCCACTAAAATCAGGCACTAGCCAAGGCTGCCCTCTTTCTTCATATCTTTTCAATATACTACTTGAGGTTCTAGCTAGAGCAAATGGACAACATAAGGATGTCAAAGGGATACAAACTGGAAAGGAAGAAGTCAAACTATCACTATTTGCAGATAGTATGATAGTATACTTAAGTGACCAAAAACTCCACCAGAGAACTCCTTCAGCTGATAAATAACTTCAGCAAAGTGGCTGGTTATAAAATCAACTCATGCAACTCAGTAGCCTTCCTATACTCAAAGGATAAGCAGACTGAGAAAGAAATTAGGGAAATGACTCCCTTCACAATAGCTACAAACAATATAAAGTATCTTGGTATGACTCTAACCAAACAAGTGAAAGATCTGTATGACAAGAACTTCAGGTCTCTGAAGAAAGAAATTGAAGAAGACCGCAGAATATCAAAAAATCCTCCATGCTTGTGGATTGGCAGGATTAATATAGTTAAAATGGCCATTGTGCCAAAAGAAATATACAGAGTCAACTCAATCCCCATAAAAATCCCAACTCAGTTCTTCATAGAGGTAGAAAGAGCAATTATCAAATTCATCTGGAATAACAAAAAACTCAGGATAGCTAATACTAGCCTCAACGGTAATAGAACTTCTGGGGAAATCAGTATTCCAGACCTCAAGCAATTATTTTAAAAACTGCATGTTATCAGTACAGTGACAGACAGGTGGATCAATGGAATAGGACTGAAGACCCAGAGATGACCCCACACACCTATGTCACAAGATCTTCGACAAAGGAACTGAAAACATCCAGTGGGAAAAAGATAGCCTTTCAACAAATGGTGCTGGCTCAACTGGAGATCAACATGCAGAAGAATGAGAATTGATCCACTCTTATCTCCTTGCACTAAGCTCAACTCCAAGTGGATCAAGGACCTCCATATAAAACCAGACACACTAAAACTAATAGAAAAGAAACTGGGGAAGACCCTTGAGGACATTGGCTCAGTGGGAAAGTTCCTGAACAGAACACCAGTTGCTTATGCTCTAAGAGCAAGAATAGACAAATGGGACCTCATAAAATTACAAAGTTTCTGTAAGGCAAAAGACACTGTCAAAAGGATAAATCGGCAACCAACAAATTGGGAAAAAATCTTCACCAACCCCACATCCGACAGAGGGCTAATATCCAATGTATACAAAGAACTCAAGAAGTTTGACCCCAGAAAACCAAATAACCCTATCCAAAAATGGGGTACAGAGCTAAACAAAGACTTTTCACCTGAAGAAATTCGGATGGCTGAGAAACACCTTAAAAATGTTCAACATCATTAGTCATTAGGGAAATGCAAATCAAAACAACCCTGAGATTTCATCTCACACCAGTCAGAATGGCTAAGATTAAAAACTCAGAAGGCATCAGGTGTTGGCAAGGATGTGGAGAAAGAGGAACACTCCTCCACTGCTGGTGGGAATGCAAGCTGGTACAACCACTCTGGAAATCAGTCTGGTGGTTCCTCAGAAAACTGGATGTGATACTTCCGGAGGACCCACCCATACCACTCCTGGGAATATACCCAGAAGATTCCCCAGCATGCAATAAGGATACATGCTCCACTATGTTCATAGCAGCCTTATATATAATAGCCAGAAGCTGGAAAGAACCCAGATGTCCCTCAACAGAGGAATGGATACAAAAAATGTGGTATATATACACAATGGAGTACTATTCAGCCATTAGAAACAATGAATTCATGAAATTTTTAGAGAAATGGATGGAGCTGGAGAACATCATACTAAGTGAGGTGACCCAGTCTCAAAAGAATACCCATGGTATGTAGTCACTGATAAGTGGATATTAGCCTAGAATCTTGGAACACCAAAGACATAAATCACATACCAAATGATGTCTGACAAGAAGAAAGGAGTGGACACTGGTGCTAGAATGGATCAAAGCATCAGTGTAGGGGAATACAAGAACAGGGAAGTGGGAAGGGGTGGAAGAGGGAGCAGGGGGAGGGAAAAGGGCATGTGGGACCTTTGGGGGTGGGGAACCAGAAAAAGGGAAATGAATTGTAAATATAGAATATATCCAATAATAATAATAAAAAAAGAACTGACAAATGGGACCTCATAAAATTACAAAGATTTTGTAAGGCAAAGGACACCATTAAAAGGACAAAACGGCAACCAACATATTGGGGAAAGATCTTCACCAACCCTACATCCAACAGAGGGCTAATATCCAATATATACAAAGATCTCATGAAGTTAGACCTCAGAGAACCATATAACCCTACTAAAAAATGGGGTACAGAGCTAAACAAAGAATTTTCACCTGAAGAAGTTTAAATGGCTGAGAAGCACCTTAAGAAATGTTCAACATCATTAATCCCTAGGGAAATGCAAATCAAAACTACCCTGAGATTTCACCTCACACCAGTCAGAATGGCTAAGATTAAAAACTCAGGAGACAGCAGCTGTTGGCAAGGATGTGGAGAAAAAGGAACACTCCTCCACTGCTGGTGGGATTGCAAGTTGGTACAACCACTCTGGAAATCAATCTGGCAGTTCCTCAGAAAACTTGGCATGACACATCCAGAGGACCCTGCTATACTGCTCCTGGGCATATACCCCGAGGATTCCCCAGCATGCAATAAGGACACATGCTCCACTATGTTCATAGCAGCCTTATTTATAATAGCCAGAAGCTGGAAAGAACCCAGATGTCCCTCAATGGAGGAATCGATACAGAAAATGTGGTTTATTTAAACAATGGAATACTACTCTGCAATTGAAAACAAAGAATTCATGAAATTCTTAGGCAAATGGTTGGAACTGGAAAATATCATCCTAAGCGAGGTAACTCATTCACAAAAGAGCACACATGGAATGCCATCACTGATGAGTAGACATTAGCCCAGAAGCTCTGAATACCCAAGACACAACTCACATATCAAATCATTCCCAAGAAGAAGGAAGGAGAGTGCCCTGGTCCTAGAAAGGCTTGATGCAGCATTGTAGGGGATTCTTAGGACAGAGAAGTGGGAGGGGGTTGATTGGGGAATGGGTGGAGGGAAGAGGGCTTATGGGACTTATGGGGAGGGGGAAACTGGGAAAGGGAAAATAATTTGGAATGTAAACAAAGAATATAGAATATAATTAAAAATTAAAAAAAATAAATTCTACTCAAATGAGGAAGAGCTTCTCAGACATGATGATGATAGGCTACTAAAATGCCTTGTCCTGAAAAACAGTTTGGTAAATTGGAGGATATTCAAACTTGAATTCTTATTATAGTATTATTTAAATTTGTTCTATTTAAAGAAATAATATTTATAAGGATTCGCACTGCCAGAGAAACTCATCTCCAATTGTCACTCTTCTGACATGTTTCCTTGATAAATACAATTCTAAGCATATCTGTCAGTTAGAATATCTGTTTTCCTCTTGCATTGTCCATCTGAACATAAACTTGTATGACACAGGAACATAAGTTTTGGAAACACAGGAATGGCCAGATGGCCATGAGAATGAATGGAAATATGCAGCTGGGGATGGTGTGGGGCCATCTCAAAGATGTGCAAGAGACCTGGAACAGGGGAACCTCTTAGGAATCAATGGGCATCAGATCAGAATAGCTGAGAATCAAAGAAATATGGATATGAAAGCTGAAGATGACACCTCCTCTAGCCAGGCTGAAACCCCATTGGAACATCAGGGACACCAGCTTACCAATAAAACTTTCCAACCAAAATGTATCTTGCCTACTTGAAATGCAGGGACATAGGATGGAGCAGAGACTGAGAGAATCCCAACCAATAACTGGACCAACTTGAGAACCATCCCATGGACAAGTACCAGTCCCTGACACTATTAATGAAACTCTGTTATGGTTGCAGACAGGAGTCTAGCTAGCATGGCTGTCTTCTGAGAGGCCCTACTCAGCAGCTGACTCAGACAGATGCAGATACCCACAGAGAAGCCTTTGATGGAGCTTGAGAACTCTTATGGAATAATGAGAGGAAGGATTGTGGGCCCTGGAGGTGATAGGAACACCACAGGAAGACTAATCTGGACCCTTGGGGCTCTCAGAGACTGAGCCACCAACCAAAGAGCATACATTGGCTGGACCTAGACCTTTCTGTATATATGTAGCAGATTTGCATCTTGGTCTTCATTTAGGTCCTGAAAAACTAGAACAGAAGCTATCCCAAAAGCTGTTGCCTGTACATAGGAGATCTTCTAACTGGGCTGCCTTGTCTGGCCTCAGTGAGAGAGATGTGCCCAAGCTTTGCAGAGACTTGATGTGACAAAGTGGGAGGAATATCCAGTACTCCTATCTGCTGAGGAGAAGGGGGGGTGGAGTAAGGATTATGGGAAGGGACAGTGAGTGGGATGTAAAATGAATAAGTAAAAAAAATAATTGCTGAATTTAAAAAAGATGTGTTTTCTCAAAACTCATGTGAATTCAATGACTTTGCTGTTTTATAGCTTTGTTTGTTTGATGAGACAGAGTCTCAATATGTGGTCAGGGCTAACCTTGGACTCAACATACTCCAACCTCTGGCAGTTGACTGCTGAAATTCCAGTCCTGTGCTACCACACCTAGTATTATAGTTAATGCTTCTCTTTCCCTTACCACCACTGATTTATCCTTAATGACAGTAGTTCTCCTTAAACAAGTTCTACTAAGGAACTAGTTTTCATTATGGAGGAAACCTCAGATCTCAGGAGCATCCTTAGTGTTTTAGGATAACCCCTCAAACACACATACACAACCCCCCACACACACACACAAGCACTGTGCTACACTAATAGTGACAAGGAATTTAGTGTCCTCAGGATTATTTCCTCTCGCGGTCATTCTATTGTCTTCTGTTACAATTTAGTTCTAGGACACAATGCCTTAGTCCTATACCCAGGTGTTCACCCCTTATTCTGATGTTTTGTGGGACATTATCAATCTGCTCTGTAAACTGTATAACTCATTGACTGAGAGAATTAGTTTTTTACTTCACGTCTGGTTTATTGTATTTGTTTTTACTTTGGTAAACCTTGTATATACTGTTGCTCTAATCACTGAAAATTTTATGTTCTATATATCAATTGGACCTCAATTATTCAGTACAGCTCTTTTCAGAAAGCACAAACATCCAGTGGAAGTTCATTCTCATGGTAAGGTGGACATAGATCTTTGCTCCTCACATAACTGAAATAAGAGAGTTTACAAGCAGCATATCCTTGAACTTTGGAGAATCTATGGAGGACTCAGTCATCTGGAGCTCTGATGGCAATGACATAGCTGGAAAAAATAAACCTCTAACTTACTGACATGACAAGCAGGATTTCAACCTGTCATTATGTCTCATCATGTAGTACACAGATGCATGTAGCTTCTAATATCACACTTTAAATATGGGAAGATAGCTTAGTGAGTAAAGTATAGATAGATAGATAGATAGATAGATAGATAGATAGATAGATATAGAGAGCGATATAGATAAATACATACATACATAGTTAAAAAGATGATAGATACAGATAGTTAAATAGATAGACGATAAAAAAATAGATACATAGATAAATAGATATGTAGTTAAATAGATATATAATAAATATAGATAATTGGATAGATTGATGATAAATAGATATGTAGTCACATAGATGATAAAGATACATACATAGATACATAGTTAAATAGATGATAAATAGATGGATAATTGGATAGATAGATAGATAGATAGATAGATAGATAGATAAATGGAATAAAACTTTCAATATACACACTTTTAAGCACATATCCTAACATATAACTTAGTAGTCACCACCACATATATCTATCTTTAACCTCATTTGATTCAAAAAAATTTTCCATCTTTATCTCTCAAAATAGTCGTTTTTAAAACTTAACAAATTTGAAATCTTCACGTTGTATACTAGAAAACACAATAGGAGATTTGAAGGCTGGATGGCAGAAAGTAAAGAACAAGAAGCTGGAGTAGATGAGTGAGTGAGTGATGTTTGCTCGCCTTGTGACATTTGGGGACAAGTCAAAGACCACAGAACATTTAGTTTCCATTTATCATTACCATTTGTGATGGTTCCCTGTTTTACTGATGACAGCCACACATCCTGGATAGCTTTGAACTTAAGGTCAGACCTCTCCATCTGCAGTCAAATGTGGTCCACATAAAAACTGGCCTGCTTGATGATAGGCGTCTTTACCTTTGTGATCTGATCTGTGAACTTAACAATTTGGTATGATTCTTAGCCCATCAGTGATAATGACTCTAGTTTTGCTTTGTCTCTCCTCAGCTTTCTATACAAGGAAGGGCTACATTACTTTTTAGGACATTTATGGGTTGCATGAGGAATAAGGGCTTTAGAACTCATGAAGGACAGCCCACACTTTAACACAACAATGGGAATGCCTCAGGAAGGAAGAGCCCAGAGGACTATGGTCCTGAGGACTTCATGATGTAACAGAAGGCTGTCACAACCCTATCCGACCAGCGGAGGAACGACAAACCCAAGTCCTTCTCAGAGCAGTTTATTCAGGATTCTTGACAAGCTTCTTCAAGCGGTTTATTCAGGATCCCCTTGTACAATGCCATCTCCCCCCACCTCGACCCCAGCACTCTCTTATATCCTAAAGGCTGGTCAATCCCTGAGGGACACATGGGCAAAGCAGATAGGCTACTTCAAGGTGGAAGGACAGCATCTGATCGCACGAAGCCAAATAAGGAGTTGTTGGTTTCAAAGGGCACTCTCCCCCTCGGGGGAGGAAGGCAGAAACCAGTGCCATCTTTAAGGCGTGGCACTTTGCAGCCCTCTACAGAAGACAACCCTGCATGTTGCCTTCATGGTCATCCCTCATGAGTTTTATGAAAATGCTAAGGTGGTTTCTAGGCTCTCGTTGGGCAGTGCCATTGACACGTATAATAATAGTGATTGATCTTTTCCACATGTTGCCATTGGATTCTTCCATCACCCTTAGAAAGAATTTAGAGATATATACTGTTAGTATATTTAGGTTAAATGGTTTTGTTCATGGCTTTGATGTAAAAACTCTTGAAGAACCTTTTAAAATTTAGAAAGGCACACTCTTGGTAATTGAGTTCAGAAAATAAGAACTCACCTAGCACTAGCTGATATGCCTTTTGTGCTAAAGCTGGGCTGGTGATCAAGATAATGATTAATATCTTGTACCCATTTTTGCCCCCAACTCCTTGATATGATTTAATAAAAAATGTTAATGAGTAGGTATTCACCCTGAGGATTTAAAACAGAAATGACTGATTGTTTTTCTATAAAAGTTTAGATTTCTGATCCCTTTAAGAATTTTATAAGATTATTTTTAAAATAAATAATAAAATGATTGATTTTTTCTTTGTAACCACAAATTGTAGCTTGCCAGTAAAGGCACCAGCTGAGAAAAGTACCCTGCTTGCCTATACTTTGTTAATCTATAAAAGTTACTTCAACATGAATTTACATTGGTCCTTGGGAATCATTTGGCTTTTTCATCTGTAATACATAAAATATTTAATCATGTAAGGGTATTGGCAAACATGCTGTTTTTCACTTGTACTTATTGTAATCATTCACTTAAAGAAAAATAGAATGTAATCACATTGTAATACCTGTACTACTTAAAGAGATTTTGCTGGGGGATATAAGGTGTGAAAAAAAATAAAGTTGATAGAACCTTGTTTCATATATAAAGTAAGTGTTTGTGTGTGTGTCTATGCTCACACATATGTGTACATATGTGTGCATATGTGCGTGTGCTTGCACACATGTGTTGTTCCCCCCCCTTTTTTTGCTGACCCCAGAACATGAAGATTTGCCCCCTGTTTTGTGATTAGCATCCACTCCACACATCTCCCTCAGTGCCTGACCTATGGTAACTGGCCTTCACCAGCCATAAGGGCATGTCCTTAGGCAAGTGATGCACTTTCGTTTTCTAAATGGCTTAGGTGATATAAGAGAGAAATAATAAATGACCTTAAGAGCAGTATCAGGTGAGAAGTGCAACATATTATAATAATGCATTACACATCAAAAAATTGATCTAGTCCTCTTAGGAAAAGGAAGCACTGTGGGTGAACTTACAAAGCAGATGCAAAATGGAGTCTGAAACTGGAGAAGATTAATGAAGATGGGCTTTTTAGACAGGAGAGTATGCTGAAGAGAGAAATATGCATCCCTAGAATTTCAAGTACTTTGCCACTGGTGAAGCGGGACTGTGACAAATAGAAAATATGGCAAGAAAAAAGGAAATGTAAAACTTCTTGATTACTGTAATTTATAGGAGGTTGGTCTGGTGCTGCTTGTATTGAAATGCTGAATTCTGTACCCAAGATGTGGTTGCTCCAAGGTGAGCAAGATCCTCACATACAGCAGCTTTGGGTGTGAAAACCTTGCCCCGTAAGTTATCAATAATTGGCCAATAAAGATGATGACAATCTATAACTGGTCAGAAGCAAGGTAGGTGGGGCTGATCATTCTGAGGCTTAGGTTCTTAGAAAGGGACCACACAAGGAGAGAGAGGAAGAAGGAAGAAGGTGCCATAGGGTAGCATGGCCCATGACCACATAGCCCTGAGGGCTGGCCTATTGGAGTAAGAGCAGTCCATGCTGAACATAGCAAATGCTATCTTGGGGTTATTAACAGCAACATAGACAAAATAGCATAGAGAGTTAATATCTTCCCAACCCTAGTGCTTTAAGGCTTATTATAAATATAAAAATTTTATATCTTTTATTTGGCCACTAAATTATCTAAGGTAGGGTGAAAAGCCCCAAATGATATTTACCACAACACTGGCTCATGCCAATCTGTATACCACAAAGGAATATGTGGAATACTAAATGGGGAAATGCAAGTATCGAAGAAAGGGTATGAAGACATCATTGGAAATGAGCAAGTTCAAGCTAAGAATGGGTGAATTTCAAAACATTATGGATACTGTATGCCTGAATGAATTCAAAATTAGATGCCATTTGATATGGTGATTAAGAATTTCATGATTTTTTGTTACCAACAATGAAGTAAAACATTATTTATTAGCTATACTATAAGCAATAATATTTTTACAGGATGGTATGACACTTTGTCTCTTTAATCTGTAAAAATGCCTCTGTAACATGGACAATTAAACATCATAAAATACTCTTTTAAACAATTGTCTGGAAAATAGGAAATAAAACTGCAAAACTCCATCAAAACACAAAACACTGTGTGCATTAAATAAATAAGCTAATCTTGACTAGAGAAACTAGACAGCTTATTACATAACAAAATAAGTTGCACTAAAGATAAATTGTTAAAAAAGAATTAACAATCATAAATTTGAACATATCTAAAAACTAGTTTTAGTATAGAATATAAAGCAAAAGGGGACAATACCCCATGATAAAAGATAAAATATATTCAAAGGTTATATTGAACAGCCATAGATTATCAAATCCAAATAACTTTGGAGACTAAAAAATTCAAATAAATAAATGACTCTGTAACTAGTCTAAAAAAATCTGACAAATAGCCAAAAAGGTGAAGTTAACTACTCATTAGGGTAACACTGACAAAGATATTGAGTCATTTGAGGGTATAATTACCAGGGTCAGGGCCTTTACTGTGTCTGGCCTTTTTCAGTGTTCTGTAGTTTTGTTCTTCTGTCATTGCAAAAAGTCTACATCTCATTAGTATCCCAATTACTGAAAATAACTAGCTTCTGTCATTGTGGGGAGTACACCAGCGCAATTATATAGTGAAGAACTTTGATCTCAAAACAAAAATAAACTTTCTTTAATGAATGTACCAGATAATTTCTAGAGAGATAGGCAACTGCTGCAGAGAAAAAATAATTTTGAAATTTAAACTAATTTTAAGCAATAAACTATTCCACCAAAATGAGGGGACCGGGTATTTAAGCAATTGTGTCAATAGAGATAGATGAAGTACAAAATGCTGAAATAAGTAGTATATATTCATAGAGAAAAATAATCTTTCTGATAGTGAAAAGTAGGGACATGTATTTTGCCTTAATCACTCAGATTCAGTAATTTTGTGAGATTTTAGTAATTTATATAATTTTCACTTTTTTAGATAAATGTATACAAAGCATTTGCAGTAGGATATCTATAGTCACACTCAAATATATAAATCAAACTATTTACATATAGCAAACTGCTCACCAATGGTCTTTGGGCTATTAATTTAATCTGGAAATTTCCCTATAAAAGTAACCAACAATCTTCTTCCATATAATTTATTTTGCAGTTGATCTATAAGGATACAGGAAAATGGGGACCTTTATTAAAAGTATGCACATTCTTTAATTGAAGTTAGTATGTCAAACTGACGGCCACAAATAACAAGATATTTATTTTACTCTTACTTTAACATGGCCCAGTGGTATTGTTCAGCACCGCTTGCCTCTGCTTTTGCTGATGAATTACGTCATATTACATTATAATCCTTTTAGGCTCACTCACATGTCTCCCTCAGCCTTGCTGTGCTGGAGGCTTTACTTGGTACTAGTCGTCAAATCTTAACACATGGTCTCTGTTATCTGGGTTTGCTTACCCTATGGTCAGCTTTGATTTCAAAGGCAAGTATCATGTAAGAAAGGCCCAGAAGTTTTTGTAAGGTTTCTGGAGGAGAAAAGGCATCTGTAGTCTTACCCAGCTCTGGTCTTGGCATGCTAGAAGACTATCTTGCTTGAAGATATGCTTAGGCTGCAAGATCAGCATGATGTTTATTAGGGTAACTAATCTCTCCACAGAGATATAAGGCCTGTTTCAATGGAATGGTTTTATGCCTGATTCTGTAAATCTTTTCAAAATCCTATGACTGAGAAGATTCTTACAGGAGAAACTGGCATGCTATCTAACTGCATTTTTTTTTAATTTTTATTTTCTATATTCTATGTTTACATTCCAAAGGCTTTCCCCTTTCCAAGTTCCCCCCCTCCCTACGTCCAATAATTCCTCTCCCCCCAACTATTCCCCAATCATTCCCCCTCCCCCCACGGTTTCTCTACAAAACTGGATCCAATCTTTACAGGCCCAGGGTACTCTCCTTTCTTCTAACTGCATTTTAAGCATTTAGTTATGTTTATAGCCATAACATGTTGCTAGTCTTAGTGGTGGATGGTAGCTATTGCAAAGACTTAAAACTGGTCAAAGAACTAAGCATGAATGACTGAGTAATCAGCTGGGGTGGGTTATCTCTATCAAACTTCCACCATCCCAGATGCAAGGAACCCTGAAGAGGGTGTGCATGGACAATAAGTTGATGCTGGAAAGAGAGGTAAAGAATGAAGATTCTGGTCATAACACGACTGTTGCACGCATGATTTCAGCATTTGGGGCAGAATTCAAAAGACTTACACAAGATTAAGTTAGTCAGATTCCAGCATATCTGGGGAGGAAGCCCTAAGGTACTATTCCTACTACTGCAACAGACACTAAAGGAAGGAAATAGAATCACTCTCCTTTTGGGATGTGGCCACTGCTGCATTGCTTAGAGCCCAGCAGATGACCCATACCCCCATGAACAGAGATGCAGCAATAAATGGAATTACTGGGTTATTCAAAATAAAAAGAATACATGAAATTCAGAGGAAGGTGGAGTGGAAACACTAGGGTGAATTGAGGGAAGTAGTGATAAATATATGAAACTCTCTGGGTGAAGGTTTTGTTTCACTTTTATAAAGTAGTTTCAGCAGTCACATTGCTTAAAATCTGTTACTGTCTCTCGATTAAAACATTTAAAGATGGACTATATTTCATTTATAATCATAAATCCTATAGAAATACTAGATGGGTCTTAAATTTAGTCAGAATATGTATTTTCAGAGTATGACTATAATTAATTACGCCACATAAATAGGACAAAATAATAAAAATAAATATGTAAGTTCAAATCTTTCAATGACTATATTAAATGAAAATGAAGGCAAGGTGATCATTCAGATCATTGGATATCTCATACAATTATTTCAAGTGAATAAAATGTAGTGAATAGTTGTTTGGGTAGACCTTGACATTTGGCTAGAAATGAAGAACTATGTTCATTACAAACTATTCTCAACAAAATATAAAAAGACATGACTATCAATCATGAAGACTGTTAATATTATCTCTCATTTCCTTTATTTCCTTTCTAATTTTCTTTATTATTGTGGTTTCTGTAATTTTAATATACCATAATGATTAAGTAACAGGCACACTAATTCTTCTGTGCAAATTAAAAACAAACAGAAGCCAAAACCTCGACAAAATTGTTGAACAACTGTACCCTGCAACTACAACCCTCACACAGCTCTATTTAATTAGATAAATACTAGCAACAAGCCATGCTCTTCTAAGAAAGGGTTAACACACAATATGAGTAGGAGCAATAGAAAACTCTATTTACTGCATATAACAGAATTTGAGTACAAGCAATAGAAAACTGTATTTACTATATATAACATATTAGCAAATTGAAATAAATTTATTATTGTAGTAAGCCACAATAAAGTTTTTATAACTTTTAAAATACATTCATCCAAAAAGCTAACCTAACTGAAGTTTAAGCTCTAAAAGATTAAATAAAACAGCCTAAAAATACTTTATTTTCTCCACTGCAAACATCAAAGGGAGGAGAGGCCCTTGGCCCTGTGAAGGCTTGATGCCCCAGTATAGGGGAATGCCAGGACAGGGAAGTGGGAGTGGGTGGGTTGTTGAGCAGGGGGAGGGCGATGAGTTAGGAGGTTTTCGGAGGGGAAAACAATAAAGGGGATAATATTTGAAAAGTAAATAAAGAAAATATCTAATAAAAAAGAAAAGTCACTAATAAAGATTTCAGGTAAACATGATATATCTGAAAAATGTGTGGTTTAATTGTCACAAGTATGGAAATTACTTGGAACATACCCTAACAAAACTGTATAAATAATCATAATAATATTATTAAAATGATAGACTGAGTTCTCTTTGTTTATTAAAAGAAAATTATGTCATGGTACTTTGCTTATCGTAAGATATTCCAGGTCTTATGAAGATCTATTTTAAGTTTTGACTTTACTTCCCTTGGGTCTTTAATTTACAATGACTATTCAATTGTTTATTTAATATTTAAAGTATAGCCTGGCTTTTTGTATAGCATGCAATTAATTGTATAAATTGTGAATTGAATTTTATGTAGCCAGAATTACCATACTCCATATCCTGTTTTATATTTTCTCAAAATATAGCCTACAAATAAGCTTATATTTCTCTAGTCAGTTGGAAATTTGCTGCTAATTTGTCTACAATCAGACAAATCTGTAATGTCTAAAACTACACAAGAAATAAAATAAGCACAAAGAATGAATTTATGGTTTGTATCTTAATAGTACAGATTCATTATACCCTATTTTCCTAGCACTACCCCTTATATTCATAAAGCCTCAGTGAGTGTTGCTTACAGAGTTGGTTGCTTAAATGACTATAGTCACACCATAAGCATATATATGCTTACTATAAGACAATTATGTTTATTTTCAGGAATTATTATTAATAATTAAGGCATATACTCTTTACATTAAGGTATGAGATGAGAAGACATAAACAATTTAGAGGCATATGAATGAGAAAGATAAAAAAATCAATACTATGTATTATCCTTTTTATTATGATATATATGTATTTAAAATATAAAAGAAAGTTACAATTTAAGTGAAATCATTGCAGTTCATGTTCAATTATCTAAAAAATAAGCCCTTTGTAGTATATTTACAAAATATTCAATGGTTACTAGACTTTAATGTATACACAGTATATATATACATATATATATATACACATATGTGTGTGTGTATATATATAAATATATATTTACAAATAAGTATATTCAGATATAAATGCACATGCATACACACACATATGCATTCACATGGAATTTACCTTAGTCTTATTTCCTTTAGTTATAATGTGTTCCTGGTATAGTTATTGGAAATATTGGTTATATTTTAAACATCTAGTGAATATTTATTCATTGATCACAATTAGTTCTGATATTACCCCAAAACTTCTGGGCATTTGAAAGGGTAACATAATTATTAGTTAAGATAATTTGATATTTATGCTATTAACCTGGGCTATAGATCTTAATATATTATCAAATAAATCTTTACAAAGCCCTCTAAGGCAAGTATTCTTTGACATTTGTAATTATGATGATGTAATTATAATGATGAAAATACAAACTGAAGTTTGGAGAGATTGAGAAATATATCCTGCTCTACAGACTGCTTTAGAAACAGGTGAGCATCCATGTTTATTGCTGCTCTGTTCATAATAGCTAGAAATTGGAAATGGCTTAGGTATCCATCAACTAATGAGTAGATAATGAAAACATTTTACATTACATAATCAAATGGTATTCAGATGTTAAAAATGTGAACTTATGAAATTCGCAGTTAAATGAATGGAGCTAGAAAAAAAAAAGTCATCCTGAATGCAGTAACTCAGAACCAAGAGGATAAATATTGTAAATATTGAAGCTTTTTAAGCTTCAACATCTATCATACAACACAGGGCGGGGGCATTTGAGGGATTTTGGTTCCTGGTAAAGATTATGCCAATGGAAAAGATCTCCCAAGAAAGGGGAAATAGAATATACTGTTATGAAGGGTCAAAAAGTGAATGAGAATTGGAGGATTAAATAGTGAGGGGAATTGAAGAGGAGAGTAAAAGACGAAATACAGGTAGAAATAACAAATGCTGAAGGCCACTTGAAAAGTTATATGGAAAGCTATTACTGTAAACTCTTCCTAAAATTGATACATTTATGAAAGTAATATGAATGAAGTAACTAAACAACAGAGAGACAATGCCTCAACTAAACATTTTAGTGCCACCAAGCAAAACCTTCAATGCCAAGAATGAATGGATTACATCTTGTCTAACCATAGGCTTAAGGGGCCCATAGAAACCCTCAAACATCAAACCCTAATGCCAAGGATATTGTTTTCTCTCTACAACCTGATGGTAAGGCCACAGTACTGAAGACAACACTTACATTGAATATAGAGAAGTTGAACTGATGCCTAACTAGAAGCATCACCCCTATTGACCATCAGACCATGGTACATGATACAATAGCTACTCTTCTTGTTATTGTAGGCAATATTAATCATTAATATCACTCAGCTACAAAGCCTGAGGCCCACAATAGTGACATGCCTGCAAGATGAACAGGTAAACTATTGACACAAATATTATGGGAGTAAGCAAATACTTTCTGATTGCCTTTAAGGACCACTCCATGAGACAGAATTCATACCTGACATTGCTAAAGTGGCCAATTATCTGAGATTAGATAAGTCATGGGCCTATGGGAAAGCATATTACTATTATTCTGCTGTAGGGATATAACAATAAAATACATTCTAATGACATGCTGCTATACCCCCACATCCTTGCTCAGGCTGCCTCAAAGAATGTCCTTAGTGTAGGATATGGAAACTCTCATAGAGACCTGAAACTGCACAATGTACACAGATACGGGACATTGGAGCACTCATTCCTAAATGGGATATCTTTATCAAATACATCTCTTTAAGGCTCAGTAGTCTATGTAGACAGGGAGGCAGAAAGACTATAAAATCCAAAGGTGTTGGATGGCTCCAAGAAAGAGTTCATCCAGACACAACAAGATTGATGACCATTTGAACACACAGAGACTGGGGCAACATGAAGAAGGCCTATACAGATTCAAGCCAGATGGAGTCCCAGCACTGAGAGTGACAAATGAGCATAGGCTCTCACCTCTAATCAATAAGTTATTTGCAATTTATACTCTTTGGCCAAAAAAAAAAGTTATCTCCAACATAATCTCAGTAGGTATGACTATGCTTCAGGCCTGATGTTTTAGCCAACACAAAATGAACTCAAGTAGATTTTATAAACTTTTCTTTTTAGCATTTTTTGTCTGATTAGTCTTTGTTTATTTTTTATTTCTGGTTTCCTACCTATGAGGTTTTTGTGTGCTTATCACCTTATTTTTATTTGGTTGTTCACTTTAAAGAGAGAGAAAAAGGGCACAGAGTTGAGTGGATAGGAAGGTGGGGTAAGATCTGAGATATATTGGGGGAGAGAAGCATGAGCAAAATAAATTTAATGAAAACATTTTCATTTAAAAATAATAATTAAATGAACCGAAAAGAAAAGTGGGTTCCCCACCACCCACTCCCTTCCTCCTCCCTGCCCTCAAATTTCCTATAGAACCCGACAAATACAGAGGCAGATGCTCACAGCCAGCCATTGGACTGAGCACTGGGTCCCCAGTGGGGGAGCTAGAGAAAGGACTGAAGGAGATGAAGGGGTTTGCAACCCACAGGAGGAACAACAATAATCAGCCAACCAGATCCCCCAGAGCTTCCAGGGACTAAACCACCAACCAAAGAGTACACATGGCTCCAACTGCATATGTAGCAGAGGATGGGAGGAGAGGTCCCTTGGCCCTGTGAAGGCAAAATTGATTTTTTTTTAAAAAATAACAAAGACCATTATTTCATCTCTTGCATGTATCAATTACAACTCATTATTTCATGTGTTGAGTTTTTGTCTCAGAACTGGATGAAATAGTTTAATTCAAAATCACGTCTGAAACTTGATTATAACACAGATTAGAATCTTATAAAATCTGGTTGGCATCCTCTCTTTCCAGAACCATTTCAAAATCATGATTCAAAAGCCTGGGTCCTGCAGGAAGGTTTTCTAAGATTCTTTCATTGAGAAACCTCAGTTCTCTTGGGATGCACGGCCTCTCTGGGTGATAAGTACAAACTACACCCATGCAAATACAAATATGTCCCTAGTGACTTTGTCTGGAGAGAACTCTCACTAGAAAGAAAGTAGGAGTGTTAGGGGCATAAAAGGACTTCAAGCAGAAAATATTTAAATTGTTTGTTTATTGATCAACTAAATTTCAATTTAACTTATCATTTGACCTCTATTTTCTACATTCTTTTGAGGATGAAGCACTTTCATGACCTATAAACCAAGAAAAATAACCATGCCCTTAGTTTTTGATATCATATTTCATGTAGGTTTTGAAATTATAATAAGAAATATATATATATATATACATATATATATATATATTCAAAGCCTTTGAAATGATAGTTTTACTTGCATAAACTGGTCAATTTGTTACATTGTGTTATAAAAATCTTTCTTTGAAAACCAATTAAAAATAACTATTTGGTTGATTATATTTTCACACATTTCAACTTAGAATTTATTATTTTAGGACTATTTTTAAATAACTTCATATGGTCCATCTTTATTGGATGGTAATGAAAAGTATTGTGTAGAACAAATTAAATAAAGTTTTAAAGGGATGTAAAGTAGTATTCAGTACACTTATTTGTCAGGACTTAGTCTTTCTTTTGAAGAACATAAGTATGTGCTGGTAGATGAAGGTCCCAAAATGAAATGACAAAAGCTGCCATTTCTCCACATACTAAAAAAAGGGAAATAAATAGAAATAATCATATTATTCTAGTAGGGTAATTTGTAAAACAACCAATTAGAATACAGCATGATTTAATATTATTATAAATTCAAGTATGTGTCTACTAATTCCTATTTTCATCATGTTATATTAACAGTAAACCTGTATTTCAGACACTGTAACTAAATAAATCTGTTGACTTCCTTCCATGAAGTTATCCATGAGAGATCAATGAGTTAATTCCACCCAAGTCCATCTTAATGACCAATGAGTTTATTGTAGAGAGGTAAAGAGTTATTCCCAGAGCAAGGGAGACTTCTTTATCAATTATAGACTTACCCTTACGCTAGTCTTTCCTCCTTATGAATAAGATTTACGATGAATATAATCAGTTATCAAAAATACAGCTGCATATTTGTAAAGTCTACCTCATTGTGGGCCTGCTTACTGAGGCTTTCCACAGAGGTCTCTGAGCTGCAGGATGTGAGAATTCTGGCAGAGGGAAGAGGGTGGGAGCAGGGGGAACTCCACTTCCTTCTGCCACCACAGCTGATTCCAACTCAGTCTTCACCATGTCACCACCATGTACCCATCTTGGTTACCCACTTCTTCCTGTGTTGAGTTGGGTCAAGCTAGGCCAACAAAAGGCCAACTAGCCTAGGAGTGTGGCGTAGCCACAGGTGGTGTTTTGGGAGAGCAGTCCTCTTCCCAAGTGTTACAGCTCTTATGACAGAAACTCTTAGACAAATGGAGTCACCTTTAATAATCCTCTACAGGATTCAGGATAGGATTTATATACAGTTTTGGGGGTGATTTAGGGTTTGACAGCAGGTACTTCTCATTGACTTATACTGAGAGCTTAGGGGAAACCTTATTTACATGTGGGAAGGCTTGGTGCTGCTCTTATGTGACTGATACCCACACACCTCTCGGGAGGGGCACTATGGGGGACTGTAACTGTAACAGGAGCCAAGGACCCTGAGCTCCTTCCACTCCATGTAGGTAGATTTCAAGGTCAGTGCTCAACCTGGGACCAGGCTACCTATGCACAGCTCACCTCATCATAGGCAGTGGTTCAAAAAAGCTGCATACAGCTCCTTAGCAGGTAGCTGTGCAAGCCAGAGTATTCTACCAGTTCATTATTATGCTTTATATAACACTGTGGGGGACATGTAATCTTGTAAATTTCAGGATCTTCCTGAGGCTTATAAATTTCCTTAACTTCCCTAGTCAAGTGTCTCCCTCCTCCCTCCAACAGACAATGCTTCAATTCTGAGGATGGCTATCTAACAGCTTCCTTTATGAATTGCAAATTTCTTTCCTTGAAATTTAAGTATCTACCTCACATATGATTTAGAATACTTAATATAATTATCTCTTTTTCTTGCTGTTTATTCCTTTTTTCCTTTATCCCACTTTTGTCCCAGAGCACCTGATTGATTAGAAACTTTACCCTGGTAAAATTTCAGTCTCCTCATATTTTGTTAGTATCCCAGATAAAACTCACTTGGCTAGGAAAATGCCAGCGCAGCATGTTGAGTGACTTTGTTATAAGTCATAGTCATGAACATCAGTTCAACGGGCCTGCTTCTTACCAATCATAGCACATTCCCTGGTCTATTCACTATTCCTCTCTGTAAGACAATCTGAATTGGTTCAAAAGTCCAATATTTGGTTCCTTATCCTCACTCTGATCTGATTGTAAATGAGAGGAGACAGAGCCTCCACACATCAAGGCAACTCTACTACCTTGCTGTGCTTGAGCAAAGTCTGGGATAACAGTTAAAACTGCCTGTTCATCATAGTGTAAGCTTGGAATACCCAAGACACAATTCACATGTCAAATGATGCCCAAGGAAGGAAGGAGAGGCCCCTGGTCCTGGAAAGACTCTATGCAGCAGTGTAGCGGAATACCAGGACAGGGAAGCAGGAAGGGGTTGATTGGGGAACAGGGGGAAGGAAGAGGGCTTATGGGACTTTTGGGGAGAGGGGATCCTGGAAAGGGGAAATCTATTCAAATGTAAATAAAATATATCTAAATTAAAAAAAGGACATGGAACACTCGGGGGAAAAAAAACAACTTAATGACAGACAAGACTATCAACCACACATAAATCTTATGACTGCAGTAGCCTGGTGCTAAGTTACATATGGAAGAAACAAGAAGCATTCAGTGGAAGAGAACTAGGAAGAGTCTAAATGCCTTAGAAGAAAATGTGATCATATCTAAAAGTGTTTGTTTATGGCTTAATAAAAGTAACCCATGGTCACTGGTAATGATTCCAAACAAGACAACACACTCCTGCTGTAAGTACTCTGAGAAAGACTTCAGATCACAGGTGATACCACTGAAAGAGAGGGGAGGGGGTAGAGAGATTGAGGAATTAAAGTGAATTATACTAAAATTTTATGAATGATGTTTAAAAATGTTAATATTTACATATTCATATCTGTACTTTATTATAAGTCTCCCCCTGCCCCAATAGTCAGAAATATTTCTGATGGAATGGCTTATTGTATAGACCTTTGGTCTTTGTTTTTTTTTCTATTTCTGCTTTCTTTCCTATTATTTGTTTATTATATTTTATAATAATAAATAACAAGTATTCTGCTTGTACCACACAGTTGTATGGTACCTGTGGAGACCAAAAAAAATATCACACAGGATCTCATGAAACTGAAGCTAATCACAGTTGTGTGTTAAGGTATGGGTGCTAGGAACTGAATCCGGGTGCTCAGGCAAAACAGTAAATATTCTTGGCCACTGATCCATCTCACCAGCCCATGTTTTTGTTTTTGAAGAAAGTTTTGAATATAAGAGGCAGAGCAATAATGAACTAAACTATCACTGTATATGGGGACTTAAAGTATATTGAGAAAGTGATAATTTGCCTGTCTTCTTTCTGTCAATATAAAGAATGTTACTTAGAAAAGATGGGAGTACAGAGACAAAGTGTGGAGCAGAGTCTGAGGGAAAGACCATCCAGAGACTGTCCCACCCAGGGATCCATCCAATATATAGTTAAAAAACCCAGATACTATTATTCATTCTATATACAGTTACAAAACCCAGACACTATTATAGATATCCACAAGTGGTTGCTGACTGGGGCCAGATATAGCTGTCACCTGGGAGGCTCTGATAGTGCATGAGAAATACAGAGGGGGACACTCTCAGCCAGCCATTGAACTGAGCACGAGGTCCCCAATGGAGGAGCTAGGGAAAGGACCCAAGGAGCTGAAGGGGTTTGCAGTGCCATAGGAGGAACAACAATATGAGTCACCCAGTACCCCGAGAGTTCCCAGGGACAAAACCATCAACCAAAGAGTACACATGGATTTACCCATGGCTCCAGACACATAGGCAGAAGAGGATGGTCTTGTAGGACACCAAAGGGAGGAGACACCCTTGGTCCTAGAAAGACTTGATGCCATAATGTAGAGGAATACCAGCTCAGGGAAGCAGGTGAGGGGTTGATTGGGGAAGTGGAGATGGCTTATGGGATTTTCAGGGGAGGGGGTAACCAGGAAAGGGGACAAAATTTGAAATGTAAATAAAGAATATATCTAATAAAAATAAAAAGAAGAAAAGATGGAGGTAATGTAACAAGAATGATGTGTCCTTAAAGAAGTGGATATATCCTATGGAGTACAGAAGGAAAAACATGGATCCTAGTCTTTATCCAGAGGTTGCACTTGGCTTGAACTTGGACTCTTATAGGCACTATAGCAACTTGGGGCAGCCAAGCCAGTGTCTATAATAGTATCCTTCACAACTCTCAGAGAAACTTTTTTTTTTGCCTACTATCTTTATGGTGTGGTTTTCCTTGCAGCAATATGCTGTCCTTGTCTCTTGACCCAAAAATCACCCTCAGATGCCAAGTCTGTGGAGTCCTTTATATAAAATGCCACAATGTCTACAAAAAAGGCTCTTTCATATTTGAAGTCATTTCTAGAGCATGCATAATATGAATATAATCTAAAAATGTTGTAGAAGCAGTTAAGAATTGTTTCATTTTGTGAATAATGATAAAAATGTATATGCTCAAAGTACATATTTGTGTGCTAGCAATTAACATAGGTTCTTGTACTTTAAAAGCACTTTACTACTGTGACACATAGTCTATTCTATTTTTTCTTTAACTGTTTCCTATTGGTAGTTTATTGAAACTCTGGATATAGACCACACAGACACAGAACTTGTGTATATGGAAAGTAGATTATGCTTTATTGAAGAGATGAAAACAGAGGTTTTCTGTACTATACCAGGTTACATAGATGAGATCCTATAAGTAATTCAAAGAGGTGGGTAGAATTTGAAACTTACATACCTAATTTAGTGAAAGGAAAGGAGAACTGGAGCATAAAGGAAAAAGCAAATGACTTTTTTGGTAAATTAATAAAGGCAATTGCAACTATAATTGATGGGGAATACTATGGTTTATGCTATGATAAATGACATCTCTCCCCAAAGGTATGAGGCTTGGTTGCAGAGAGTAAAGATTTAACCACTTAGTTATTTTCTGTGGTTTTAGTCAGCTATCATATTTCCTGGCCCCCCAGGCAATCTTGTGCTAATGTTGAATGTTGTAGAATATTGTGTCCCTTTAGACGCTTGTCTTTCATCTAAGTAAATGACACATCTCCCAGCTGTTCACATTAAATGTGATCGCAATGTCACCTCTTCATTCTTCTCTCAACTCCTTAGGCATATAAATATGCCTTCAACCATAAGCTTTAAAAACACGGAAAGCAAGGCCTGTAAAGGTGTCTCATAGAGGAAGAACACTTGTTGCTCCTTTTTTTTTTTATTAATCATTTTATTCATTTACATTTTCAAATGATATCACCCTTCCTGGTTACTCCTCCACAAACTCCCCATCCTGTACTCCCTCTATGACAGTGCTCCTTCACCCAGCCACCCCCAATCCCACCTCACCACACCACTGTAGCATCCCCTTATGCTGGGATATCAAGCCTCCACAGAATCAAGGGCCTCTCCTCCCATTGATGTCAGATAAGGCCATCCTCTGCTACATATGTACCTGGAGCCATAACTCCCTCCATGTGTACTCTTAGGTTGGTGGTTTACTCCCTGGGAGCTCTGAGTGGTCCAGTTAGTTGATATTGTTCTTCCTGTGAGATTGCAATCCCCCTCAGCTCTTTCAGTCCTTCCCTTAGCTCTTCCTTTGTGGCCCACTGGCTTATTCAGATGGTTGGCTATGAGTATCTGCAACTGTATTGGTCAGGTGCTAGTAGAACCTCTCAGGCAACAGCCATAACACGCTCCTGTCTGCAAGCACTTCTTGGCATCAGCAACAGTGTCAGCGTTTGGTGTCCAAGGATGCACATTTAGTTCCCATACTGTCTGGTGACTCGTCATTGCCTGTGATTGCAGTTGCAGGAGATCTAATGTCTTTTTCTTGCTGATCTCTGTGGGAAACTGCAGATATACCATGTACATATATACACCCGAACACACATACATATAAACCAACTTAAAAAGAGTAAATAAATGAATGCAAGTCCTTTCCTGTACTTTTTTAGACCTATGTCCACTAAACTGAAACTAAGTAATTCTCTTGTGAAAATCATCAGATACATTAAAAGTATCTATCAGATATGTAATGTTCAATAATCTAGCTTAAATTATTTTGCAAAGTTCAAATTAAATGAAAAGTAATTTTCATATTTTTAACCATGACCTTAAAATCATTAAAAGATTTCAGCATTTTACTAGCATTAATGCTTATTGACTTCTGATGAATTCCTTTGACTTGTTTTCCTGAGATCTATTTAGCTATGTATGGCAGTAAAGAAGGAAGTAAGAACCTTGGGTTTCTTAGGAGGATGAATTAGTGCCTTCTGCTTAGTTTGGGCAAGTCCTTTGTCCCTTTCCACCCTCAACTACAAGACCTCATCCCAGGATGAAGAAAATGCCACCTCACCATTACTAATACACAGGGACTATAGCAACAACTGTTCTTCTGGGCACTGCAGAACCTGTTAAACTTTACTGAACTCATAAAACTTTTATCATTTCTTTCCTTTGTGATGAGCAGGAAAAATAACCACCACCACAAATTTTTAATTTAAACTTAAAAAAGTGTCCGCAAAACAAAAATGAACATAAAACTAACAACAACATCAAGTTTGTGTATGAAATAGGAATAGTTTTTCTATGCTATTTTAATTAACTAGCCAATAAGACTTTGAGACAGATGCTAGGGTTAGGATTTAAATTTGATAAAGGGGATTTTAAAAGACAGAGTTTGTTTCTCCAAGGGCAAATGTCAAACAAATAAAACAGTGGGATGCAGGTTTGAATCTAGTTTCTTGCTCTGTGTTCGCTATCATAGCCTCTGAGTTCAAGTTGCAGATAACTGAAAACAAGCACATGTCACTCATGTTCTAATAGTTTGAGGACAAATATAATATTAGTGCTCTCCAAGTTATTTTAATCAAATTCTCTTCGAGTAGTCAAATACAGAAAATTATAATATAATCAAGAGTGATTTTCCCCTTTATTTTATGCCAAGGGTTTACAGGCAGTGCTTTAAATGTGTGACTACATTAGGAATTCTGCATTGGCTATGATATCTCTGCACTATGTAAGCAATTTTTTTTCAGAAGATAAATTTGGAAGTATATTGATTCGAAAGGTTTTTAGTAAGTAGATTTAATTTTCTATATAGTATCTTTGCCTTTGTGTATACTGAAAATAATTTTTTAATTTATTTTTAATAGTTTGATCATTACATACAATGTGTTTTGATGGTATTTATTCCTTCTCCAAATCTTCCTTGATTCATCCCCTCTTCCATACCTAACTTTATGTCTTTTTAACTTTAAATCCTTCAAACTTAATATGTGAGGTTCAAATATTTTTGAATATGTGGTCTTTTAGTTGACAACAGCTATACTCATGATCGTTAAGGATCTTCAGAGAAAGAAAAGATAGAGAAATATCATAATTAAGAAGAGCCATCATTATTACAACTTATGTTGTCATTTTAAGTAGCATGAGAAAATAAAGGTATAATCACTGTACTTGGCTTTGACCCAATCTCAAAGTCAGAAAACATAGATCAAAAATCAAAGTTAGGTTGTTGCCTAGGGAGAAAAATGATTGTATGGATGGTAGAAACCAAGGCAGAGGCAGGGACTTCAGACACAATTAGATTCTAAACTTCATATATTTCTGAGAATGGAATAGTGGTTACTAATGCTGTGCTTCATGGAGAAAAAGGAAATTCAGTGTGGAATATGTCTTCGTGTGGATGTGGTACTATGAATATGTACATACAGATATATACACATACACACACATATATACATCTCACACACATATGTGTAAATATATATGATGTTACTAACATATATGTATATATGTGTATTAACACCATCATATGTGTGTGCTACATATATGACATTTTAGTGGGTTTAGTATTGTCATATACATACATTAAAAATGATCACATGTTAGTATGTAGCTTCACAGGATAACAGGTTATTGTATCTCACTAAGAGGAGGAATGAAAAGCTAAAACAGCTAAGAAAAAACAACCTCTGAAAATGCTACATTTGCTTCTAATCTGTACAAAGATCTACGCCTGAACAATGTCTGTATCCTTGACTCAGTAGTCTCATTCTTATAGTGAGTACAGGTGATATCAATAGTCTACCTACACGGCTGTCTTGAAACAGACACCAAGGTGAATGGACTTCTAAATGACAGTTCTGTATATTTTTGTCATCAATAGTTACTATAAGATGCTATAATGAAAGCACTGATAGTAGAATAAAAATATGATGTTGAATGAAGCATTATGTGTGCCATCACCAAATGACTCCATTGTGTTCAAAGGAGTATATGTCTGCACAGAAAATAGACACCAAAATCAAGTTTGTTCACGCTAATATTCTACATAAAATATTAGACTATACATAAAATCTGATATTTGGGCTCATTTAAATCATGAAGACTCCCAACTACATACTAATAAGACTGTGTAAGTTAAGACAAATATGTTATATTAAATATATTAAGTTAACAATAATTTTTAATTTATATAATAATCCCAATATAAATCTTGCTATTTTGTATCTAAACCTGAGGGTGGAGGACAAGTAACAGTTGATTTATATACTAAGAAACAATTAACTGGGCAGTGGTGAAATATTCCTTTAATCCCAGCAGAGGCCAGTGGTGAGTTGAAGGCCAGCCTGGTCTACAAAGTGAGTTCCAGGACAGGCAGAGCTAGACAGAGAAACTGCTTAAAAAACAAAAGATAGAAAAAGAATAAGAATAAGAATAGGAAGGAGAAGGGGAAGGGGAAGGGAATGAAGAAGAAGGAAGAAGAAGAAAAAGAAGGAGGAAGAGGAGGAGGAGGAAGAAGAAGGAGAAGGAGAAGGAGGAGGAGGAGGAGGAGGAGGAGGAGGAGGAGGAGGAGGAGGAGGAGAAGAAGAAGAAGAAGAAGAAGAAGAAGAAGAAGAAGAAGAAGAAGAAGAAGAAGAAGAAGAAGAAGAAGAAGAAGAAGAATAATCAGTATATTCTTTTTGCTGGTTACTCTTCTACTCTTCCATGGCTTCAGAAAAAGAAACAGAGAAAAAAGAAGACAACATCTTTTAGGTAATGTTGATCATGTAAAGCTCAAAATTCCTAATGATCATTGGTAATAAAGTAGCATTAACATTTCAAATATATAGAAATCATCTCAAAGAAAATGTTACTAGCACATTTGTACTTAGCAATATCCACACTTTGGGAAATTCTTTGAAACTTATAGTTCAGAATTATGACAAATGAATTAATAGGGGTATGTGGAGATTGACAGTGCTGTTAAAATTAACATATAATATGAAGAACTACTTAGATCTCAAAAAGATATTAAAAATATATTATTGAACTTTTGAGAAAAATTTAAATTTGAACACTGATTATATATTTTGTCAGACATCATTTTATACTTGATTTTTTTGGTAAAAAGCAACATTGTAGTACAATGATGAGAGTCATATGTTTAAGAGAAGCATATTAAAATATTTACTAAAGCAATAGCATTTCAAATATGTACATTAGTATAATACAGTAGTGATAAGAGGGTGGAGAATGTGTGAAAGGTGGACTTGGAGATTTAAGATATCCCTTTGCCTGATGGAGTATGTATTTGGCAAAAAGATAATCTAATTTTATGGGCTGTTTATTTCCTTGATTTATTGTATCATTTTCTTTATGAAAGCTTATTAATTTTGTAAAGACCCATTTGTCAACTCTTTCTCTAATATTCCAAGTAATCAGAGTGCTATTTAAAAAGTTCTTTTCTATTTGAATATTCTGTATTCCCTACCTTATTTATTTTCTAGAAGTATCACAATTGTTAGTCTTATGGTGAGATATTTGATTCACTTGGAGATGATTTTTGTACATGTGAGAAGGAAATTACACATATATCTCAGTCTTTTACATATAACCATCCAGTTTTGCTAACACCATTTGTTGAAGATACACTGGGGCTTAGTTTTGTATTCTTTGTAAAAACCAAACAACGACAACAAAAACTCTCAGACCCTTAATAAAATATAAGGAGATCAGAAAAAAGGAAATGTTCAGCAACCAGATGAATAAGTTAAGACTTGTAGAAAGCTAGTATTCACATCATTCATTTCTTGATAATAAGCAAAAACATTGTCAATTGTCTTAGTCCATTTTCCTATTACTGTAGTAAAGCACCTTAGTGCAGCAGCATAAGAGAGGAAGCATTCATTTGGACTCCTAGTTCAAGAGCATAGGTCAGCATAGGTCAGCCTGCTGCAGAAGTCAAAGCAGCAGGAACTTGGAAAGCTGGTCAAGTGCATCAGGAGCCAAGAAGCAGAGAGAGGGGAATACAAGCCAGTATGAGCAGGAGGAGAGGGGATGGGAAAGGGGGCTTTCGGAGGGGTAACACAGAAAGGGGATACCATTTGAAATGTAAATAAACAAATATCTTATTTAAAAAAGGAGAGAGAGAGAGAGAGAGAGAGAGAGAGAGAGAGAGAGAGTCATATTGCATCAATAGTCAAGAAACAGAGCAAGAGATGAATGTTGATACTCACCTATCTTTATCATTCTAACTCAAATTAGTCCCAAACACAAAGCTGGGGCATATTATAGCCCACTTTTGTATGAATCTTCCAACTCAACTAACCTAATAATCATGCTCCTAATAATCATACTCAGAGACTAAATGCCCAGACACAAACACATGTGACTGGAGGCTTGTCTAGTAGGTAACTCCAGACCCGATCAATTTCACAATTTAAACTAATGATTGCAATTATTATATTATAAGCGTTACATCCTTGTGCACAAAACAACAAATATATCACTAAATCAAATGAATGAAGAACATGTCTGGAAACAGAAGACAGTTTCTCCACATTTTAAATGCTCTCTCAGAAGAAAGTTAGATAAATGATTCATGCTTGATATAAGAAAAAAATCCATTATGTAAAAATGTACAAGAAGTGTTGGAAATAACAGATAAAATTGAAGTCAAGCTAGAGTTCAGAAAGAAGTTAAGTAGGAAAACTCAAATCTTAATCTTTAATTTAAAAGGGACTTGGGCAGATGCAATTTATTTCTCAATCATGTGCATGAAGGAAGTAATCAAAACCTTGGCGACAGGCAGGGCTTGACAATGAATGATCTTCATTTGGTTTCCTGTTGCTGGGATAAAACACCATGACCAAAGTAACTTGTGGAGGATAGGGTTTATTTGGCTGACACCTGGCTTATACTTCCATATTGGTACTCATCATTGGAGGAAGTCAGGGCAGGAGGGCAGGATCCAGGAGTCAGAAGATGATGCAAAGGCCATGGAGGGTTTTTTTTTTGCTTTGCTTTGCTTTGCTTTGCTTTTGCTTTGTTTTGTTTTGATTTGATTTGATTTGATTTAGTGTGTCTGTGTGTGTGTGTGTGTGTGTGTGTGTGTGTGTTGAGAATTTTTCACATTTATTGGTCATTTGTACTTCATCTTTTCTAAACTATGTTCCCTTGTCCATTTGTTTCTTTTTCCATTAATTAATTTATTTGGTTTACATCCCAATCAGTGTACCTCCTCCTCCCTATACCTCCTCCTCCCTATCCTCTCCTCATACAATCTCTTGCCTCCTTCCCTTCTTCAAGGAGAGGGTGGAGGCCCCTCTGGGTGTTCCCACACCCTGGTGCATCAAGCACATCCTTTCTCACTGAAGCCATACAAGGCAGCCCAGTTAGGGTAACTTAGTCCACAGAAAGGCAACAGCATTAGGGACAGCCCCTGTCCAGATGTTGGGGGACCAACAGGAAGACCACACTGCACATCTGCTACATATAATATGAGTGGGAGACCTAGGTCCAGCCCATGTCTGCTCTTTGGATTAGTTAGGTCACTGAGAGCTTCCAAGGTCCCAGGACAGTTGACTCTATTAGTATTCTTGTTGAATTCCTATCCCTTCTAGGGCTTTAATCTTTCCCCTACCTTTTCTATAACACTCCATGAGCTCCTTCCAATGTCTAGCTGTAGGTCTGTGCATCCGTTTTAGTTAGCTGCTGGGTGGAGCCTATCAGAGGACAGTTATGGTAGGCTCCTGTATGCAAGCACAGTTGTCCATGGGATGGGTCTCAAGTTGGGGCCAGTTATTAGTTGGCCATTCCTTCAGTCTCTGCTCTATCTTTTTTCCTGCATTTCTTATAGACAGGGCAAACGGTGGTTGGAAAGTTTTGTGTCCAGGTTGGTGCCCTTATCTCTACATGGGACATCCCAGGCTATAGGAGATGGCTACTTCAGCTTCCATATCCTCACTGCTAGGAGTCTTAGCTACCCTCCCCCATATAGGAGTCTCTTCTATCCCAGGTTTCTGGCACATCCTAGAGATGCCCTTCACCTGCCCCCCAATAGTCACCAATTTTGATTTATTCTCATAGGCTTCTGACCCTCTCTCTTGTCTCTCCGCATACCTGATCCTGAGCCCCTCCCCATTTGCTCTCTCACCAACTTTCCTCCCTGCATCTGCATCCTATGACTATTTTATTCCCTCTCCTAAGTAAGATTTAAGCATCTCACTTCTTGTTTCGCTTCTTTGAGTCTGAGGAGTAAGGACACTGTCTGTAGGACAAAACTACACCCTACCAGTTGGGAAAAGAGATTCACTAACCCTGCATCCAACACAGGGCTAATATCTAAAATGCATAAAGAACTCAAGAATTTAGACACCAACAAACCAAATAACCCAATTAAAAACAGAGTTCAGAGCTAAACAGAGAATTCTCAAAAGAGGAATCATGAATAACTAAGAATCAAATAAATGTTCAACATCCTTAGTCATCAGGAAAATGCAAATGAAACCAACACTGAGATTCCATCTTACACCCATCAGAATGACTAAAAAAATAAAAAACTCAAAGGACAGCACATGCTGGTGATGATGTGGAGAACAGGGAACGCTCCTCTATTGCTGGTGGAAATACAAATTTGTACAGTCACTCTGAAAATCTATCTGGCAGTTTCTCAGAAAATTGGGAATAGTTCTACCTCAAGACCTGGCTATTCCACTCCTGGGAATATACCCAAAGGATGCTGCACCATACCGAAAAGATACATGCTCCACTATACTCATAGCAGCTTTATTTGTGATAGCCAAAAACTGGAAACAACCCAGATGCTCCTCAACCAAAATGGTTACACAAAATGTGGTTCATGTACACAATGGAACACTACTCAGCTATTAAAAACAAGGACATCATGAATTTTGCAGTCATTTGGATGGAACTAGAAAAATATCATGCCAAGTAAGATAACCCAGACCCAAAATGACATGCATAGTATGTACTCCCTTTTAAGCAGATATTAACCATTAAGTACATGATACCACACAGCACTCCCACAAGAAGGGTGCTGCTTAATGGTTTGCTCTCCAAGGCTTGCTCAGCCAACTTTGTTATAGAACTCAGGACCACCAGCGCAAGTATAGTCCAAACCGCACTGGGGTGAACCCTCCCCATCCCTCCCCATCAATTTCTAACTAGAAAAATGCCAAGTAGGGTTGCCTACAGCCTGATCTTTTGGAGGCATTTTCTTAAGTGAGGTTCTCACATCTCAGATGACCTTAGCTTGTATCAACTTGACATAAAACCAGTCAGCTCATTGAAGGAGAAAGGAAAGGAAGGTAACTTACAAAACTTTGTAAGTTTTGGTGGTCTATAAAGCAGAACAAATGTCCAAAGCAAAAAGATCGGGAGACAGAAAGAAGGTCAGAGGAAAAGGGATGACGGAGACAACTTTCAAGTCAAGAAATGAATCAGGTTAGGTCAACTGTAAAAAATCTGAACAGAGGGGCAGGATGAGACGTGAATGGATCATGTGATATAGGGGTGTTCGAGTTTATCTTCACTGGGAGTTTGAAGGATCTGAAATCAACTAAGAGATAAGTCAAAGGAAACACCTGTAAACATTTTTTTAATTATATTGTTTGAAACAGAAGGAAACAATCAAAATTTTGCCTACAACTTCCAATGACAGCCAAATAAAGAAAGCCCTGAAGGGGGAAAACATTGATTACTAATAGAGAATTTCAATTTAGAAAATATGTACCAAGCAATTTTAAAGGTGTAAGTTGATAACAAAGCTCAGTATACACAGTGCTTTGCACAGAAACAAAACAAAGTTCCATTCTTGGCCAAGGTGCAGTGGATATCACCTCAAACTTACCTGATGCTAATTCAGCTTACTTTATATTCATTCATTCATTCATTCATTCACTTTACATTGTGAGCACAACTTCCTCTGCTTTCTCTCCTCCAAATCCTCCTCTCTGACCTCCCTCTCTCCAATTCTCCTCCTTTGCTCCATAGAGAATAGGAAACATTCCATGGATATCCATCCTTCTTGACATATCAAGTTGCTATAGGATTAAACCTATTAAGGCTACACAAGGCAGCTCAGTAAGAGGAAAGGGATTGAAAGATGGGCAACAGAGTTAGAGACAGCCTCTGCTCAAGCTGTTAGGGGTGCCTCATGAAGACCAAGTTGCACATCAGTTACATATATGTAGTGGACCTAAGTCAATCTCATGCATGCCCTTTGGTTGGTAGCTCAGTCTCAGTGAACTTCTATGGATCATACCCACCCTCTTCCACAAGATTCCTGAGCTCTGCCTAATGTTTGACTCTGTGTCTGTGCACCTGTTTCTATCAGCTGCTGGTTGATGCCTCTCAGATGACAGTTATGCTAGGCTACGGTCCTGCAAATAGAGCAGGATATCATTAACAGTGTCAGAGGTGGGCTCCATCTCATGACATATGTTTCAAAGATGGGCCAGTCACTGGATGAACATTTCTTAATATCAGTTCCATCTTTATTTGAGCATATCACGTAAGCGGGACAGATTTTGTGTCAAAGGATTTGTGGCTGATTTGGTGGTCCCATCTCTCTCTTGGAAGTCTTACCTAGTTATAGGTGGTGGCCATTTCAGGTCCTATATCCCCTGTTGCTAGGAGTCTTAAGGATGACCCTCATAGTTTCCTAAACATTCCCCTTATCCTAGGTTTCTGAATTGTCCCAGAGCTGTCCCTCTAC
This sequence comes from Apodemus agrarius, assembly GCA_964023405.1. Taxonomy (NCBI): domain Eukaryota; kingdom Metazoa; phylum Chordata; class Mammalia; order Rodentia; family Muridae; genus Apodemus; species Apodemus agrarius. The sequence goes on along the minus strand of OZ030023.1, from coordinate 35,025,096 downwards.
CAAGTTATGTTCTCTTTCCCAGTTCTCTCTCCCTTAGCCCTCCCCACACTTGATCCCCCCTCTTCCCCTCCCAAACCACCTCTCCCAATCAGATCCCTCCTTTCATCCCCTCTGATATCTATTTTATTTTCCTTTTTGAGCATCCTGTCCTGGGCCCTGCTTTTTACTCAGCTTTTTTTTTTTTAATCTATGGATTATAGCACAGTTGCCCTGTATTTTATGCCTAATATCTACTTACAGTAATACTGTATGTCTCTTTCTGGGACTGGGTTACCTCACTCATCATGATATTTTCTAGCTCCATCTATTTCCCTGAAAATTTCACAATGTCCTGTCCTTGCTTTTAATAGCTAAGGAGTATTCCATTGCATAAATGAACCACACGGTTTTTGTTGTTGTTGTTGTTGTTGTTGTTGTTGTTTTCCATTCTTCTACCAACAGACATCTAGATTGTTTTCAGGTTCCCACTACAAATAAAGCTGCTATGAACATAGGTAAGCAAATATCCATTTGGTATGGTCTAACTTCTTTTGAGTATTTGCCTAGTAGTAGTATAGCTGGGTCATGAGGTAGACCAATTTCCAATTTTCTGAAAAATCACCAAATTATTTTCCCAATTGGTTATATAACTTTTCACTTTTACCAGCAATAGAGGAGTATTCCCCTTGCTCCACATCCTTACCAGGATTTGCAACACAAGTTAATTTTAAGAATTACACATTTTCTACACAATATACACTGAGTTTAATTTTTTTATGCTATTCTTCAGAATAGAGTCTCTATTCTACTCTGGAGATTTCATCCTTGAAAGTTATTTAAAAACCAGGCAGGATTTATATTATAAAATATTTATTTAATACATAGATATATAAAACCATCAAGAACAAGAGACTACAGAATGCTTAGACACAAAGTGAACAAATATATTACCTTTACCAAAGCTAAGAGATTGTTGCAGAAGAGGATGCTTAAAGAGTGTAAGAGCCAGAAGCAGTAGATGACTATAGGAAACTATTATCTTCTGGACACAGCAGGACAGAATATATATATACTCACTGCAGTTGTGATCGCCTTGACAAAACCTCTGCAAGCATAGGCCAGGCCAAATCCCACCCTCAAGCAAAGAACTGAAGACACATTCTCATTCCAAGCCACGAAGCTCTATATCAGCCTTGGCTTTAAAGGTTGGAAGCAACATCCTCTATCAAAATACAGCCTTTGAAGCCAAGCATGATGGCACACTCCTATAATGGAAGGATTTGTGAGTAAAAAAAAAAAAAGGAAGACCACTGCTAGTTTAAAACCAGTCTTCTAGCTTACAAAGTAGGTTTCAGAACAGTTTGAACTAGATATCAAGACCATATCTCAAGAATGGGATACACTCTGAGCCTCAGATTTATAAAGTTTATGACGTTGAATCTTTGACATTTTTTCATGGAGCCTTCAGAATCCCTGCAGCTGAGGAAATATTGAATTTTTTTCACATGAATAATATAAATTACATAAATACAATATATGAGAAGAACATGGTACATATATTAAATTCTCAATAAATTATAACTGAAACTAAAAATACATTGATTGTGTTCAGATGACTATAGCTTTCCCATGGAATAATGCTGAAGTCATATTATTAAGTGAATAGGTATGCTAAGTAGCTCCTTGTCATCTCAGTAATTGGAGGTAGGTGAATGATGAGTATTCTTTCTGTAACCACAGAACCCTGTGATTTCCCCATGGTTGCTCATGGTACATGTATTGGAAAGGATCATTTGGCAGAAGTTCCTAATTGAAGAGTGAAGAGGATATATATATATATATATATATATATATATATATATATATATATATCTGTTTCACTATTATCCTAGTTTGTCCACGTTTTGATTCAAGTTGAATGCTATATTAACCCTCTCATATGTGCCCTGACTAAAGTCTCTGCACCATCAATAGCTGTAAGCTTGGGCCTTGGGTTTGTTAATTGAACTATAAATTTAGCTGGATATGTACTGGAAAGGGAGAGGTCATTTGGAGTTTCAGTTCAGCTTTCATGCACGAAGATTTTCTCTTCAACTCTGAAACTGCTCTGTTAGTCGGGAGTGTAAATAATTAAAAGCCCCAAGTGGCTAAATGTTTGTACGAGCAGTTAAAAAACGAAATCATTATTTTAAAAGACAGGTAAAGAAGATGTGTTTTTCTTCGACAAAGAAGGCTAGAACAAACATGTGTAATGTGTGGACTGGTCTAGAACTTAGAAAACAGTGCTGACACCTTCCCTCCCTGAAAGACAGATGACTGAATTTAGTCTGGTAAATGCTAAAAGTTGCTGTCCTCAATGGCATGCACTTTATGAGAAAAAAAAATCAATATAAACATTAAATTTGCAAACCAAAGCCAGGGTTATTGTTTAATTTGTCAAGGTTTTAGACCACAAAAGAGAATCATTGAAATGAACTATTTAAATCAAGCTAATCTCTTTGAGATCGTCTGTTTATCCAAAGCATTAAGTCTAATGGATGCTTCAAGACAGATTACTTTTTCCTCTCCATTGTGGTTATCTTAAACTTACCACTGCTTTCTTACTGATTCTTTTTCTTCAACTACTTAAGGTGTACAACTGAAGTGAATGAGGATTTCCACAACCATGCCTAACTAAGATCTTTAATTATGTCACCTCTGAGTCCTAACCAAAATTCCGAAAAGGGAAAAGAGAATATACACTAAAAATATAACTGTATTTATTTTCAAAAGAAATCCGTACCAAAGTATACATTCTCTTTATAAAATAATCTGAGGTATTTATCATTATCTGCTCTCAACCATCAGTGTGTTGTTTTTGTTTCTCTTTGTATCTCACAAATTATTATTGATGATGCAAATGCAAATGTAGTGATCATTTGTAATTCAGTCAATGAGCTTTCTGTCTTCCAGCCACCCTACCCTCAACTCCCATGATGTAAGGACCAATGTGTAGTAGAGGACTTGGCTTTTTGGGCAGCCAAAAGGAGAAAACAGCAGCCCTCCAGCAGCCTGCCTCAGCTGTCCCTGGTGACTGGAAGTTCTTTGAAGTTTCCCTGTTTCATTTAATTCACTCATCTTCCTAATGTGGAGCCAACTCTGCTCCACTGCTTTCTAATTATTCCTCCCAGTGGTTTTTTGCTGCTCTATTTTACAGGTGAAAACACTGACTAGGGAATGTGTGAATATTTATTTTATCAAGAGTCACAGCCACTAGGTGTCAGAATGGGAGTTTTTCTCACATGTCTACCTCACATGGTGTTTAACAGTTCCCTGCCTCCCAGTACTGATAATTAAAGGGACTTAACCTTTTTTTTTTTTTTTTTTTTTTTTATTTTATTTTCTTTTTTTAATTTTATTTTCTATGTTCTATGTTTACATTCCAAAGGCTTTCCCCTTTCCCAGTTCCCACCCACCATAGTTCCCATAGTTCCTCTCCCCCCCATCTGTTCCCCAATAATTCCCCCTCCCCCCTCGGTTTCTTTACTAAACTGGAAGCAATCTTTACAGGCCCAGGGTCCTCTCCTTTCTTCTTCTTGGGAATCATTTGACTTGCTATTTGTGTCTTGAGTATTTAGGGCTTCTGGGCTCATTAATATCCACTTATCAGTGATTGCATTTCAGGTGCATTCTTTTGTGATTGGGTTAATTCACTCAGGATGATATTTTCCAGGGACTTAACCTTTTAATAATTAAGATTTCGTAAGTGATTATTGTCACTTAAGGGTGTATCTCTTAACCGAAGGAATAGAAATTTCAGGAATAACCTTCCCCACAATGGAATTATTTGGGTGCTTAATGAAAGGAAAATCCTTCACATTTCTCTAGACATATTAAGCAGATAATTCTAAAGCCAGAGCCTAGAGATCCCAGGTTTGAATAACATCTCTAACCTGAGTTTCCAATACATTAAATTTTGAGAAGTATCTTATTACCATGTCTTGTTTAATTACATAATTAGAATGTGACTACTTAAGAAATAAGTGATTAAAATATGTATCAATCATAGAACTGATTAAAAATGAAAATTTACAAAAGCTCAGTGACTTATTTGGATTTCTGTGATACCTTAAGTCAAACAGTTAGAAATTGCCACATATAATCAAGATCTTTACTCTTCATTTATTCTTAATATTTTCATATCTAATCTTTATTCTAATGGTGGTATGTGTAGTAAACAGTATCATAGCCCAAATGTTGCTACAATCCCAAATTAGCCAGTATTCTAAGACTCTTGCTATTTGGTCCCCATAAGTATTACGAGGAAAGACATAAAAATATGTCAGGAAGCTGTGGTTATATTTTTCTTATGGTCAGTTAAAACTAATCACAACACAGTGCTCTTAAAGATTCCACAGCAAATGAAACAAAAATCAATCTAAAACCTGAAGACCTAGGTCATAGGAAAAGACCTTCCTGTCACGGAGCTGCCCATTACTGAAAGCTAAAACAATGCAGCACTAGGCTAGAACGGAGAGGGACATTTAAATGTACACTCAAGGGTACCATTGAGCATCCATCAATGTCTGACCAAATCTTTGGTGCAGAAGTAGACATGCGTTATGTGCTGTACTTCTCTTCCCTACCAATTTCTTATTTGCCTCTCTTTGCCTGTTCTCCTTGTCTTCTCCGCATGCATTATTTTAAAGTAGCAATTAATAAGTGGCAAAATTGACTATTCAGAACTCCATCTATTTGAATCAGAAATGTATGCATTCGTAAATCCTTTAGAAGGCATTGTACCTTCCTTTTGCCTTGTTATTTCACATGTCTGTAAGTCAGTCACTTTTAGCTGAAGCAGTCTCCATAATTAAATTCAAATACTCCTGAAGCACACACTGCTTTTGATAAAGACCGAGGAACATTATTCATTGTGTTTTCAGGCTGATAGAGTAATTGCCATACAATTAGTTCATGTAAGAGCTTCTAAAGGTAGTCAAATTAAGTCTGAGTTTCTGGTGTAAATGCCAAAATGTCAACGATAGCATCAATGAAAACATGGGTTTCAATATGAGCTTGTGCTTCACAGTCTAAATTTCATATCAGAATAATGACTTGTGCTTCATATTCATACAATCCATGAAAAGCAAAGCTGGATGTGCCACTTGTATTCTATCACAACAGTGCTGAAGAGATACTCAATTTTCATGAAATTATATTCTAAATTGTTAGAGGGATATGGCAGTGTAGTCCATGGCTTACCTCAGCAACTCCTGGCATATGAGACTTTTCTTCCTATTCTAGTGATTGTCAGTTCATAAGTTGCTATCCCTCTAAGGGTCACATATTAGATATCCTGCATATAAGATATTTATGCTATAATTCATACAATAGCAAAATTACAGTTATGAAGTAGCAATTAAATAATTTCATAGTTGGGATCACTATAAGATTAGTAACTTAATTAAAGTTTTGCAGCATTAGGAAGGTTGAGAACCACTGATCTATCCTCAAGTGCCGATCTCTGGGATGTCACCACCTTTCTTTTATTGGACAAGATCTCAAACTTGATGTATTACCACTTCAGGCAGCAAACTAGTTTTGAGGAAGCTACATGTCCCATCTTCAAAGAGGAGGTTCTTAGTGAAGAAAGAAAAATAAACCTATTACCATTTTGCACATGAGAAAACAAAGCCCCTGAATACATAAAACTTTCCTTAGTTAGAAAGAGAAATAGTTTATATTGCAAAGCTATAAATGCAAGTCTTTGACTTGAATGGAAAAGGGTAAGATATATACATAGAATTCTCATGTTCTGGGAGTGGGAAGGGCTCTAGATTTAGTTAGCCATAGGAGAAAATATTAAATTAACAAGAATGTAGGATCAGTGTTGTCTTTCATCCTAAGTGTTGACCAGTGTTACTATCAGCTGTGGATTCCTCTGGCCCAGACAGGCTCCTGATCTCATCATCACTGCTATGTCAGTGTAAGGGCAGATAGTATCTGCTGGAACACCATTTACCTAGTGATCACACGTCTGCCATCTTCCCCAGACCAGAGTCCCATTAATAGCAGAAGTGCAAGAAGAATTTAGCAGGCAATTGCTAATTTAATGTGATAGTAATTAAAGCAAGTCTAGTAATCAAAGGGATGACTCTAATTGAAAAAAAGTATTTTCTTATACCTTAACATTGAAAACATAGCATAAAAATAAAAAATAAAAAAATTGAGAAAACATAGCATAATGTTAGTCATCAAGGCCAGAGCACTCAACGTCTGAGTGGAGTTTTCTCTGGCTACATTTTGCTATACTCATGCTTGCCTTAATACTTGTTTAGATATAAATATTTCCAAAATGAAATAAAACACATATACTATAGCATTAAGAGAAAACAAGGTCTAGTCTACATCAGTGATTCTCAACCTTCCTAATGCTGTGGCTCTTTAATACAACTTCTCATGTTGTGATGACCCCCAACCATAAAATTTTTATTGGATATTTTCTTTATTTACATTTCAAATGCTATCGCCTTTCCTGTTTCCCCTCCAACACCCCCTCCCATCCCATCCTCCCAACCCCTGCTAACCAACCCATCCACTCCTACTTTCCTGTCCTGGGGCATCAAACCTTCTCAGGACCAAGGGCCTCTCATTCCTTTGATGTCCAACAAGGCTACATATGCAGCTGGAACCATGGGTCCTTCCATTTGTACTCTTTGATTGGTTGTTTAGTCTGAAATTGTTGTCAACCCTTGTGAAAGAAATGGCAGTTGAACTAATTTAATAAGTGTTAATAGTACAGTTTCATGGAGGAATGTGGGATTTTTATATTTCAGATTGGAAATGGTTGAAAAATGTTATCTTGGGTGTATTTTCATACAATCAAATAAAAATGTGGAGTAAAGTATGCTATGAGGGCTCTCTGATCTGAACCTAGACATGGCACATACAAGATAGGTCAAGGATGCCCAAGGTACCTCTTATAGAAAACTATTTATTTTAGGATATTGATACCTAAAGTAGATTCTCTGATGGAAATTCAGGTAGGATATGATATAATAACATGGATTCCACTTTTCTTTTACTCATTCATCTATTTAACATTTATTGTCTACATCCTTGCCAACACCTGCTGTCTCCTGAGTTTTTTTTTTTTTTTTTTTTTTTTTTTTTTTTTTGGTGTTTTCGAGACAGGGTTTCTCTGTGTAGTTCGGGCTGTCCTGGAACTCACTTTGTAGACCAGGCTGGCCTCGAACTCAGAAATCCACCTGCCTCTGCCTCCCAAGTGCTGGGATTAAAGGCGTGCGCCACCACCGCCCAGCGTCTCCTGAGTTTTTAATCTTAGCCATTCTGACTGGTGTGAGGTGAAATCTCAGGGTTGTTTTGATTTGCATTTCCCTAATGACTAATGATGTTGAACATTTCTTAAGGTGTTTCTCAGCAATTCGAAATTCTTCAGGTGAAAATTCTTTGATTAGCTCTGTACCATTTTTAATAGGGTTATTTGGCTCTCTGGAGTCTACTTCATAAGTTCTTTGTATATATTGGATATTAGCCCCCTGTTGGATGTAGGGTTGGTGAAGATCTTTTCCCAATTTGTTGGTTGCCATTTTGTCCTTTTGACAGTGTCCTTTGCCTTACAGAACCTTTGTAATGTTATGAGGTCCCATTTGTCAATTCTTGATCTTAGAGCATAAGCTATTGGTGTTCTGTTCAGGAAATTTTCCCCTGTGTCCATGTGCTCAATGCTCATCCCCAGTTTCTTTTCTACTAGTTTCAGTGTGTCTGGTTTTATGTGGAGGTCCATGATCCATTTGGAGTTGAGCTTAGTACAAGGAGAAAAGACTGGATCAATTTGCATTCTTCTGCATGCTGACCTCCAGTTGAACTAGCACCATTTGTTGAAAAGGCTATCTTTTTTTTCCACTGGATGATTTTAGCTCCTTTGTAGACTGCTGGTGAAATTGCAAGCTGGTACAACCACTCTGGAAATCAGTCTGGCAGTTCTTCAGAAAACTCAGCATGACACTTCCGGAGGACCCTGCTATACCACTCCTAGGCATATACCCAGAGGATTCCCTGGCATGCAATAAGGACACATGCTCCAATATGTTCATAGCAGCCTTATTTATAATAGCCAGAAGCTGGAAAAAACCCAAATGTCCCTCAATGGCAGAATGGATACAGAAAATGTGGTATATTTACACAATGGAATACTACTCAGCAATTAAAAACAATGAATTCATGAAATCCTTAGGCAAATGGTTGGAACTGGAAAATATCATCCTAAGTGAGGTAACTCATTCACAAAAGAACACACATGGAATGCAGTCACTGATAAGTGAATATTAGTCCAGAAGCTCTGAATACCCAAGACACAATTCACACATCACATCATTCCCAAGAAAAGGAAGGAGAGGGTCCTAGTCCTGGAAAGGCTTGATGTAGCAATATAGGGGATTATCAGGACAGAGAAGTGAGAGGGGGGGTTGATTGGGGAATGGGTGGAGGGAGGAGGGCTTATGGGACTTATGGGGAGGGAAGAACTGGGAAAGGGGAAATGATTTGGAATGTAAACAAAGAATATAGAAGAAAAACATTTATTGAAATGGGTGCTTAAGCCTGGTTATTGGGCTGGTAGCTGAGGATATGGGAGATTGATGTCCTGAGTCTGGCCATCAAAATCAGTTAACTATTCTTAGACATTGCCAAATGTTCTACCTGAATGCTCATCCTGATGGATTCAGTTAACTATTGCTCAATTTTTCTTTCTTTTTTTTAATCCTCTGGTTGTTTATTATTATTATTATTATTATTATTATTATTATCATTTTCTTTATTTACATTTCAAATGTTATCCCCTTTCCTCATTTCCCCTCTGAAAATCCCCTATCCCATCCCCCCTTCCCTCTCACCACCACCCCCTCCTCTCACTTTCCTGTTCTGGCATTCCCCTACAATGGAGTACCAGGCCTTCACAGAACCAAGGGCCTCTCCTCTCATTGATGTCACACAAGGCCACTGTTACATATGCGGCTGGAGCCAGTCCCCTCATGTGTACTCTTTTGTTGGTGGTTTAGTCCCTGGGAGCTCTGGGGGTATTGGGTGGCTCATATTTTTGTTCCTCCTATGGGGATACAAACCCCTTCAGCTCCTTGGATCCTTTCTCTAGCTCCTCCATTGAGGACCCTGTGCTCAGTACAATGGTTGGCTGAGAGCTTCTCCCTCTGTATTTGTTTTTCCCTTTCCTTTCTCCCTTGCTCCAGCTCAAAGCTTTTTTTAAAATTGTTTCTCATTACAAGTGGTTGTGAGCCACTCTGATTCTATTTTCTTATCTAAAAATGGGTTGGAAAAATAATACAGTAACACAAAATTGGCATGGAGATCAAATAAATTTGAAAATATGCAAAATACTTAGGAAAACATGTTACATATTTGTATAAACATATATAAGAATATATTTACACATGCATGCATTGTATGAATTCTGTTACTAGTAAAACTATTTCTTATTTATCTGTACCAAACTGTACAATTTGAGCCCAAAATTTATGTCTAATCACAGTGATATCAATGTATATTTGGCTAAAACATATAAAGTCAAGTATTTTCTCAGTAATAAACTTGGTCATCAAGTAGATGGTGAACCAACTTGGTTTATACAGTGGGATAGACCACAAACCAGCTTAACCTGTCAATCAGTTAAAATTAAATATGATTATTATTACTTTTTTTTTGTTCCAACAGCCAAGATCATTTACGATAGTTTCAAAATACATATTATCAATCAACACCTTTATGTAATAAAACTTTCTCACAATCCTAAGAGCAACAAAAGGCTTCAAGATATAGGGTAAGTTAAGATCTCTGTGATAGTTTGTATATGCTTTTCCCAGGAAGTAGCACTATTAGAAGGTGTGGCCTTATTGGAGTAGATGTGTCACTGTGGGTGTGGGCTTAAAACCTTCACCCTAGTTGCCTGGAAGTCAGACTTCTACTAGCAGCCTTCAGATGAAGATGTAGAACTCTCAGCTCCTCCTGTACCATGCCTGCCTAGATGTTGCCATGTTTCTACCTTGATGACAATGGACTGAACCTCTGAGTCTGTAAGTCAACCCCAATTAAATGATGTCTTTTATAAAACTTGCATTGGTCATGGTGTCTATTCACAGCAGTAAAACCCTAACTAAGACAATCTCCAAATAGATACAACATGTGTTTGGCAAACACTAGAGGCAATATTGCACTTCTCCTATGGTCTACTCACTTTGGGTTATCACAGGGATTTTTTTCTGTAGGTTCCTTGTATATCAGCAAATGCCTCTTGATCCTTATAAATAAGCTTCAGAAACCCATCTGCACTATAACAGCTTTGTTTCTTTGCCTCGGAACTCATATAAATCATCTCCACTGTCTGCTCCCTCTGAACATGGAGATTAACTTTGATAGGTGACATATGCGAAGCATTTCCATTTCAGATCTGAATGCATTCAGCTCTCCATTTGGTATTCCCATTTCCCAGTTATCATAACTTTCAAAGATCCATGGAGTTGTCTCATTGGTTTCCATCAGCAGGTTCTTCAAAGCAGAACACATTGTTCTAATATTTGTACACTCTGTCAGCCTTCTTTAAAAGTCTATATGCTCTTCCACTCATCTCTTAAAATTGGGATTATACTTCTTGTCAGCTGCTTCTGTATTAAGTATTTAGGCATTCTATGTTTTTATAGAAATTAAGATAATGTATATGTTAATAAAATATGGGAAATAGATATATTCATTAAAATTGTTTTAATTCTTTATTTTCTGGCTTCATGTTGCCTGTTGTTGTTTGGATTCTTATTTATTTTCCTTTCTTCTTTCGTTTGCCCTTTTCTCTTTCTCTACTTCCTTTTCTTTATCTCCACCTTCAGTGCTGAGTACTGAAGGCCTGGTAGTTTATCTGGAAGCACAGTGCTGTTCTGCTCTGCTCTGCTCTATTCTATTATACTCCTCTACTTGAATCTTCTTAACTCAATCCTATCCTACTTGCTTCTAAGAACACTATTTTGTTCCTGAACTAAATTTCCAGGCTCTTTTGGCACCTTCTTGTAATTCTGAAATTGGAAATCTTGTTTGATTCAAATTTTTAGGGTACACTGAGACCTTATCTTCACATTTTTGAAAAATGTATTCATTGAATAGGATATTTGGTGCTAGGACTATGGAAATACAAGCATGGTCATGGTGTACTCTTTCTTCTTGCATACTGAGAACTCGTGAAAGTATAAACAGCCCATTATGGAAAGCCCAATCTTCTCTGAGTTATTCTTCCATTTGATCATACCCACTTAAGAAAGCTTTCCTCCCACAGAGTATCATGAGTCATACATCACTTGTTCTAATGTGACATTCTCAGTAGGACATTTTCCTACAGAGTCCTAGCAGCCAATGCTGGGTGCCCCACCTTATCATTCACCGCTCCTTTTTTTCACAGTATTTATCATCTTACATATATGTGACATGCCTTTATTTTTGTCTATTTTTTATGTTTTGTGTGTGCGTGTACGTGAATATGTGTGTTTGTGATTGTGAGATCTCATGTAGGAGAAAAACATATGTGGCAGACAGAGGTCATTAGTCCTGTTCCTTGCCTTCTACATTATTTTAAGCCAGGGTCCTATAGTTTTCCCCTGTGTATTCCAGGTTTGTGTGGTACATGTACCCAGCTAGTTGCTCCATGAATTACCAGGGATTCTTGTGTGTCTGCCTAGCACATTGTTGTAGGAGCACTGAGATTACAGATACTTTTCCTACATACAAATATACATAGGTCCTTTGAATTCAAACTCAAGTTCTCACCCCTACATGGAAAGTCCATTACTCAGGCAGCCATCTCTCCATCCCTATTTTTATTGTTTTTTTTTTTCATGTCTTCTTCTACTAAAATGATCATTTCTTAAAGGCATGGATCTTTTGTGGTTTTTATTCCTTGCTATATCTCTAATAGGTCTAGAGCTGGCCAGTCCTTAATGAAATGCTCCCATATATGATGAACAAATGAATGATGTTCCAAAAAAATGAATAAGTATGTAAAATCATGGAGACCCCATTTCCCATTGAAGAAAATCAGATCTTTTTCCACAGAGAATATTCTATCTTTAAAGATTCATAATCATGCCTAAAAGTACTCCAAGAAAGGAATACTACATTATCAAAAAGGTATGGAGCTATTACCATAACAGACTCCCTCACTATATAGGCACTGAAAACAGTGAGCAACAATTGAACTCTCAGATTACATAACAAGAAATTCATAGAAAGAATGATCTAGTAGAAGACATAACACTCCTCAAAAAAACACCAGCAGAGAAGACATGTCATGGTGAGTTCTGGACCTGCCAGAGTCCTCACAATATCATCCTCACACCAAAACAAACAAACAAACAAACAAACAAACAAACAAAAAATAGAGAGATATAAAGAATGCAAAGCACAAATAGTAGGCTGTAAATGCCATAATGGATTGCTGATGGTGTTAAGAAATGTTAAATGAATTGAAATTATTCCTAGAATAGTTCAAAAGAGAATTCTAAACTCTTTACTGCACTGTTGAAAGCTTCCACAGGACTTCTCATATGCACATATATGGGTCTTCTGAAGAAAAAGCCTCCATCATAGGGTTTGAATCAGACTCTCCATGACGAAACACTGAAACTGTGATACTTTTTGTGGCTCTAGACATTCACATTAGCAATGTAAAGACATTAGCATTTCAATAGATCAGTCAGCAATGGTGGAAGAAATGATCTTTACAGTCAACAACATGGAATAGAGCAAATTTCTGTCAAAATTATACATAATTTTTATAATTTTGTTGAAGATATTTACTGGACCTTTAAGTTACAAATCTTTGCTCTCTTCTATATCTATTATCCTTAGTTTTGGTCTTCTTGTTGTGTCCTGGATTTCCTGGATGTTTTGGGTTAGGAGATTTATGTATTTTGCATTTTCTTTGACTGTTGTGTCAATGTTTTCTATGGTATCTTCTGCACCTGAGATTCTCTCTTCTATCTTTGGTATTCTGTTGGTGATGCTTGACTCCTGATCTCTTTCCCAGGTTTTCTATCTCTATGGTTGTCCCGAGTTTTGATTTCTTTATTGTTTTTGTTTCCATTTTTAGATCCTGGATAATTTTTGTTCAGTTCCTTCACCTGTTTGGTTGTGTTTTCCTATAATTCTTTAAGGAATTTTTGTGTTTCCTCTTTAAAGACTTCTACCTGCTTACCTGTATTCTCTTGTATTTCTTTAAGGGAGTTATTTATGTCCTTCTTAAGGTCCTCTATCATCATCATGAGACATGATTTTAAAGCAGAGTCTTGCTTTTCTGGTGTGTTGGGGTATCTAGGGCTCACTGTGGTATGAGAATTGCATTCTGATGATGGCAACTATCCTTGTTTTCTGTTGCTTATGTTCTTGCCCTTGCCTTTTGCCATATGGTTATCTCTAGTGTTAGCTAATCTTGCTAGACTGTGGCTTGTCCCTCCTGCAAACCTGTGTCAGTACTCCTGGGAGACCAGTTCTCTCTGGGAGGAATTTAGGTATAGAGAGCTGTGGTACAGGGTCCACTCTGGGGTGCAGACAGAAACCAGAAGGATCCTGTCCCCGGCTGTTCCTTGGTTCCTGTGTCCTGATGGCATTGTCTTGGGCCAGAAATTTGAAGAGAAATGGTGGTCTTACCTGTGCTCGCAAGTGTGTCAGCACTCCTGGGAGACCAGCTCTCCTGGTGGTATTTGTGTATGTAATGCTGTGGCACTGGATTAGCTCCTGGCACAGATAGAAACCAGAAGGCTCCTGTCACAGGCAGCTGCTTGGTCCCTATGTCCTGATGCTCCCAGAATGCTAGCTCTCTCCTGGCGCTATTTGGGTATGGAGCACTGTGGCACAGGATCAGCTCCGGGTACACACAGAAACCCGAAGGCCAAGTAAATAATTTTTAAATAGTCTATTATTCTCTGGGAAGAATAAGTGTTATTCCTAGAACAATGGGAAATATGAAGGTTTAGTCATTGTCTTTGTTAGGGTTTTACTGCTATAAACAGACACCATGACCAAGGCAACTCTTACAATGACAACATTTAATAGAGATGGGTTTATAGGTTCAGTCCATTATCATCAAGGCAGGAACATGGCAGCATCTACCCATGATGCAGGAGGAGTTGAGAGTTCTTCATCTTCATCTGAAGGCTGCTAGCTGAATATTGGCTTCCTGGTATCTAGTACTACAGTGTAAAAGCCCATGCCCACAGTGACATGTCTACTCCAAAAAGGCCACACTTCCAAATAGTGCCACTCCCTGGGCCAAACATATTCAAACCATGATAGTCATGTCAAATAAAAAAATGCCTCTAGAGCCAACATATTTATAAGCCATTTAATTAGGCTTTTTCAGTTACTCCCCAGTAGACAGGTTCTGAATGGAATGACACCTAAAGTGATTTCATACAAAGCAATACTACATGAAAAGTCCAAACCACCTTCAGCACTATCTACTTCCCTCCCTACAAATAATGTAGAATAATGAGTATGATCCCAAATAGTTAGTATTGGTTATTAGCTATTAGCAGAAGAAAGCTAAAAATTGAGACATTAATAAGGGCTACTCACATTCCAATAAAAATTTAATTGTTCCTCCTCTATCAGAAACTGTCTTTAATATCTGAACAGAAAATATAAAACCTTCAACATATCATTAAAATTGTGGATATATACTTCAGCTGATAATATCCTTAGTCTTATCAACTTTCAGACAGTTAAGTGGAGAGATCTGCTGTCACCTTGCTCTCTGAGGACAGACTCTTGAGATAAAATTTCCAGGATGGACTAAAACTCATTAAAAGAATACCATGTCTTTAATCAAAACACAGGAAAAGAGATGGAGAAGTAACTCTGGGGTTAAGAGCACTGGTTGATCTTCCAGATTTTGATTATCTTAGAATGTGATTTCCAGAACCTACATGGCGGCTCACTATTGTTGGTAGTTCCAATTCTGGTGAATTCATTGCCATCTTCTGGCTTCTGAGGCACCAGGCACAAAAGTGGTACACAGACTTATGGGCAGATAAAATACTTATACTCATAAAATGAAAATAAAACAAATCTACAAAACATTTTTTTAAAAATCACAAGAAGAATAAATCCACACCTTCATTATACTGTTGGTTATTGATATTTTGAAATGACATTTTCATTTCAGTTAGTCAATTGTATCCTCCTTTTCTGTTTTAGCTCAAAGGTACAAAACAAAACAAAACAAAAATCTTTGTCTTTGGAATTTTCTTCCCAGTTCCCAACATCTATTCTTAACATTTTCAAACTGTTTTCTCATGTTCAGATAATAATAAATACCAACTTAGTTTACGTATAATAGACAGAAATTATACAAACTATACTTAGAGTCTAATTTTACAAATGTTAAAATACTAGAAAAATTTATCACAGACTTGACAGAATCTGATAGAGTTGTTATTTATAAACAAATGTATTGGTCCACTTAACTCATAACCTTGTGGCTCATACATTGAAGCATGTATAAAAAAAATGAGCTATTCTGAATCCTAGGTAACTCAGCATATGCCCATGAACTCAAACTTGTTTATTTATAGAAATTGAATTCTGCAAACATCTTATAATTTTGACTCAAACTATGAAGAAAAATCTTTGGAAAGTTACATGTTAAATTATCCTTTGTAATCAATGGCTTATATTGAAACAAAGTAATGGTGCTTCTCTGGAAGTAAGGATGTGGGGAGTCACTACTAGGGTCACAACAAGAAATACTGAATACAGACTCATTATAATGACAAACACAAGTGTGGATTTTATGAAACAGAACTTGTCTGCTTTGTCTAATTATGAATATCAACTCTAAGAAAAACAAAATCATTTTTCTCTACTAACGCTTAGCCATGTATGATTTCCTGAAAAAGGATATGGAGAACCAGTGTCCAGTGAATCAATTTGAGCTGTTTTTTTTTCCATGGGGGAGGCTGTTTTTCATTGTTTGGGTTTGGTTTGGTTTGGTTGTTTGGTTTGGTTTTTGGTATACTAAGAAAATAAGAATGTTTTCCATCAGAAGTCTTTAATTGCCTGAAATTCATAATGAAGATCAGATAGTGTTAAACTTGAACTAATGGCTAGGGTCTTTATATTTTTCTCTAGTTCACAGCAGTTTTTAAACAACATAAACATTTACTTGCACAAAATTGGATGAGCCTCCCTGTTTGAGTTCACTTTACATATTCATCTTCCATTTATAATCATTTAATGCCTTTAACTTTACATGTGTGCAACGGTGAATAATCGCTGCCACCTATAGACAGATATTAGAGAAACAGCCAGTAACTAAAAAAGTGAGCATTTCACAATTTAAATTAGAAATTTTTGCTGAACACTGTCATAGTAAAGATAATCAGTATCTTATAGAAAGAAGATCTCAGTGGCATGATTTTGGCATGTTGCTTAACTGCCTGATGAAGTAATTTATTCAGAAAGTCATGAATGCTACTTGTGAGATGAAAGAGGTATTTTTATTTACTTAGGATACACTGAAATTGTAAACTACTAATTTTCCACACACTTGGAGACATGTCATGACATTGTATATTGCTTCCCAGCATGCTCTCTAAAAGCAGACAGTTAAAGTATTGAAGAAACAGATTGTAACATCAATGTCTTTCCCCTCTTCCAATATAAGCAAAGAGAATGAGTAAAGATTTTGTGTTTAAAAAAATACAAGACACAAAGTAATAATCCAATACTAAAGCTTCCTTGAAGTGTTTCCTTATTCACCAAAAAGAAATACTACCCACATATTTCCTTTAGATGTATATTTTCAGCAAACCAGGCAGATGTTCAAACCATAAAATACCATCTTGTCCAAGAGTGGCATTTCTGACATTCTCATGACCAGGACTGGTGCTAGCCTATTTAATCTTTCTTAAGTTCAACAGCCATTTCCTGATAAGAGTTATTACGTCACACATGGATGTAAATGCCTAGATTTACCTACACCAATTCATTCTTTGTTACCTTCAACATCCTCGAGTCTTAACCTGAGTATTCAAGACCACACTCTTGTCTTTTGACCCTTTTGAACTGGGAGAAGTTTGCCTTGACTCAAAAGTCACATTTAGTAAGAACTGAGTGCTTATAGGACCTGAGACTTCCATTAACTCTGAAGAATAGAAACTTCTTGAAGAGGTTTTGCCAGAGCCAAGCAGCATGCCCATACCTGCCTCCCCATGAAGGTGTTGATGAGAGTCAGCTTGAGGCTGATCAGAACCAACCTTATGGTACACATTCTACTACCTTTATATACTGTGTTCTTCCTTCTTGACACAACTCATGGATTTCTAGGATGTTCATAACTCAAATCCAGACTTCCTACACTGTAAATTACACGACAGATCAACAAAGAAAGAGTGAGATCAATAAACGGGAATTAAATTTTGAACAAAATAACATCAGTTTTATCATCTAGGTTATTCCATAGATAAATGGTGGCTCTGGTTTACTGAAAATCAAACAAATAAGGCAAGTATTGTACCACAGAGCTACATTTCCAGCCTACCAGTGTGTGAAAGATAACTACTGTAGTAACATTGAGGTAAATTATAACATCTAACTCCATAGAGATTTTGAATGGAGGCCAAGACAAGGATAAAAATTAGTTGTTGTTAATCCTCAATAAGTTTCTATCAGAAGATATGATTGAGAAGATCAAACTACTATGAGGCAATCTCATATCCATTTGGTTCTGACTATATTTTAAGCAATAGGTTCAGGTTCATTTTGCCCTGGAGTCCTTACCTTCTGAAGCTGTTGGCCATATTTTTTTTTCAAAGTCAGTCTTGTTCTCTATTCACAGCCTACCATAGGATATAAGACGCAAGAACTCTTTGGTGAAAGGGACTCTGAATTATTCTTTACCTCATTTTCTTACTCCTCCTTAAGTAAAAATGTCTCATCTATTGCTCAAGACACTTTAGACAGATTGATAAATTGTATCAATTTAGAGGTAAGGTATTGGGCATAAGTGTATGAGAAAAATTGACATCCCTTATCTATGGATACTTTATAAGAATTATTGAATTACTGTGGAGATATATAATAATTTAAGGTCAATGGATTAGTCAAGATCACACCTCAGGTATGTGTAAGCCAAGGTCTTGAAGGCATCTTTCACTCTACCAGTATAACTCATTTATAAATGAAGGAAAGAGCAAAGTTGAACTACTATAACTCTATAATTAGAAAGTTCACTGGTTTAATCAACCACAAACCTCTGTCCCACCATCATCTAGAATTTCTTTTGACAATTAATAAATCTATTTGCACCTAGAAACAGAAAAAATGTAAATAGAAAAAGTATTTTACCTTTTCTTACATAAATGATATAATCCTACTATCTACCGAAAGGCATAGAAAAAACTTATTTATCATAAAAATGAATTAAAGATATTGCAGGTAAAAGCAATATCTTTTAGTTTATTAGGCTGAGAATTCATTTCAGTATACATTCTAGAATGTGTAAATTAAATAAATGAAGTTATAATTATATCCTGAAATATTTAAAGTCAATTTACTGCATATACTTTTACATAAGCACCATGAAACAAGTCAAATTGCTTCATATTTAATCAATAAACAAAGATGATGTGTTTCAACAATATCATGGAGCTATCCTCAACTGCTGGTAAATTCAGTGTTTTCAAAAACAGTGAAACATTGGGGCCATCTTATCCTTGCTAATGCATAATAAGAGATCAAATTTCAGCATAATCCCTGGCTTATATTGAAATGATCTTAAAGGAAATTTGATACATGCAGAGCATTTCAAACAATCCTGAATCATAAGAGTAAATCAGAACCCATCAGTATTTATGTACAACTTTGACCCACAGCAATTGCTTCAAATCTATAGGTTGGAGAGAGAAACCAATCAGGCCAGACTTTTTTTTCTTTATCAATGAATTTGTATATTCTTAAAGACTAGTATACCAAAGTTGGCTTCAATACATGAAAGAAACAAAGTAAAGTCACATTTTTCATAAAGTACAATTATCATATGTGTAATTTTCCTAACAGCACAAATTGAATGACATTGGAGAACATAGTAAATATTCACGTGCAAAGCAATTCATTGTGAGCAGTTCACTTCTTCTGGCAACACAACTGTGCAGCATATGTTCAGTAATGACACAGACATGAAATGATTGCCATTCTTTGAAATGAAAACATGCTTTCAGCAACCCAAATATCTGCCCTCATCGTAAACTGTGATGGTGAGAATAACAGACTTCTGGAGTATTTTCAATAGGCAGCACAGAGCCTCTACAAACAGTTGTACCTATAGGAAAGTCACTATGTGAATATTGAATCAATGAATTGAAAGTAGTTCATAAGAGGAGAATGTATATACTATACCAGTTAAAGATATGGAGGATAACAGCAAACACTGACTTTTTTTTATACTGTATCAGAGGAAATCTACAAAGGAGCAATTGATTTTTAAATCATATTTCCTCATCAATTTGATCAGCCGTTTTTCCAAGTAACATGCAATTCGAGTTCTGTCACGTCTCAGAATTAATAGCCCAGGTTCTTAATTCTTACCGAGGTTGACAAATTATTGTGTCTTATGGCACAAGTCACACTTGATCATTAGTAGCATCTCCAGATGCTACTCTCTTTCCATCAAACTGAGCCTCAGTTTATTTGCCTCTCACAGAATGCCAAAAGGGCTATGCTGTGCAATGAATCAAACGTCCTTCATTAATGAGTAAAATGTTTCATGTGTGGAATATGATTCTTCAGCTCCCAGCTAGCTTAATACATGTAAACAGTTGTGGTAGCTAAGTTATTAATTTATTTCCAGTTATAATTCATTTATTGTGAGTGCACAATTTTTTTTTCTGCAAGCGATACTAGGTTGTTTCTAAGTTTAAACTGAATATTGCAGTGTGGGTTTAAACATTTTTCAGAAGCCATCAAACACATTTTTCTCTTTTTTTTTTTTGAAGGTATCAGTTGAATTATGTCATTGAATTTATAAACATTCTTTAACAGAGAATTTTGATAATCTTTAAATCACTTTTAATTTTATTAGTTGTGTGTGTGTGAGTGTGTGTGTGTGTGTGTCTGTGTGTGTGTGTGTGTGTGTGTGTGTGTGTTCATGTTGGTGCCAGAAAAGGGTGTGGGGTTCTTTGGAGTTACATGTATTTATGAAATGCCCAGTTGAAGGTGTTGCCTCTAAATCTCTGACCTCATAATAGAGCAGCAAGCACTTTCAAGCATGAGAATATTTCTGGAGACCAGGTTTAGGCTTTCTACAGTTTCAGGTTCTGGTGCATATTCTAAACAAAGTAAATTAAAGTATATTCCATTATATAAAATGGCAGAAACTAGAGTTGGAGATTACTTACAAAACACATTGAAAACATTTCAATTAAGGTACAGACTTTGATCATTAAGATGATCAAAAGGGATTTCTATAAAACATGGTAACTTTATTTACAAGATTTTTGGTTTTCCAAACCTATTATGAAAAGCTGCATATTCATACATAACCATAACCCTAAAACCAACCCTATTTTTCACTCTAACCCTAACCCTAACCCTAACCCACTCTAACCCTAACTCTAACCCTAACCCTAATCCTAACCCTAACCCTAAGGTTAGGATATAAGGCAAGCTTCAATATTACCCAATACTCTTTGATCTTTTGGTGCTGGTATGAAGTCTAAAGGCTCACAGATGTCACACGCTCTACTCCTGAGCCATATCTCTCTGGCCATATGAAACCTGTATAAGTTTCATATCTCTCAATAGTATTGAAAGAGTTACAATATATATTCATATCATAAGAGAATCTCTTTGAATCTGTTTGGCTCATTTCATACAAAATGAAATATACTTTGTTGTCATCTGCTGCCCTCCTCCCCTTTATGCTCCTCTATCTCCAAACGGAATGATACAGACATTTGAAGATATCATGATGGACTCCATTACTTTGCATGCTAATCTAAGACGTTAATGAAAAAACTAGGTTTGCTTTGGTTGGTGGCTCAGTCTCCGGGAGCTCTCGAGGGTCTGGGTTAAATGGCTGCACTGTTGGTCTTCCCATGGGGTTGCCAGTCCCTTCAGCTACCTCAATCCTTCTCCTAACTCTTAGGGGGTCCCCCGAC
The DNA here is from genome assembly GCA_964023405.1 of Apodemus agrarius. NCBI lineage: Eukaryota > Metazoa > Chordata > Mammalia > Rodentia > Muridae > Apodemus > Apodemus agrarius. The sequence goes on along the minus strand of OZ030023.1, from coordinate 35,003,911 downwards.
CTTAGTCCATCCAATAAGTGGCTATAAGTATCTGCATCTGTCTGTCAGATGCTGTTAGAACTTCTCAGAGGCCAGCCATGCCAGGCTCTTGTCTGCAAACACAACATAGCATCAGGGATTGGTGTCCACCCACGTGGTGGATCCCAAGTTGGAGCAGTCACTGGTTGGCCATTCCTTCAGCCTCTGTTCCATTGTTGTCCCTCCATTTCTTTTAGACAGGAGAACTTTGGGGTTGAATATTTTGTAGGTGGATCAGTGTCCTTATTCTTCCAATAGATGATCTGTCTGACTACTGGAGGTAGGCTCTTCAGGCTCCATATCCTCATTGTTGGGCATTTTGGCTAAGGTCACCCACATTGAGTCCTGGGAGCCTCCCCCACCCAGGTCTCTGGGACTTTCTAGAGGTTCCCCCTACCTTCTACCACACCCCCATGCCTGGCAGCTGCATATTTCCGTTCATTCTCTGAGCCCTCTGGACCTCTTTCCTGTCTCTCCTTCCCATACTTCATTTTGACCCCATTTCTGCCCTCCACTAACTCACCTATTTCCTTCCTTCCTTCTACCTCCAATGACTATTTTTAATCCCCTTTCAAACTGGGATTTAAGCATCCTTGCTTGGACCCTCCTTCTTGTTTAACTTCTTAGGGACTTTGGGGTGTCTCATGGATATTCCATACATTTCTTGGCTAGAATCCACTTATATATATAAGTGAGTATATACCATGCATGCCATTTTGAATCTGGGTTACCTCACTCAGGATGATATTTTTTAGTTCCATCAATTTGCCTGCAAAAGTTATGAGCAGAGATTGAGCCACCAGCCAAAAAGCACACACAGACCGGTCTGAGGCTCCTGCACATATGTGGCAGAGGAATGCCTTGTCTGGCCTCAGTGGGAGAGGAGGAACCTAATCCTATAGAGACTTGATACCCTGAGGAGAGGAGACACCAGGAGGGCATCCTTTCAGAGGCAAAGGGGAGGCATTTGGGATATAAATAAATAAAGCAATTAATTAATAAAATAATAAGGTAATAAAATATTCCTGGTGAAAAATTGCTCCTATTTTTATATTGAAATATGATTATTGGTTTAGAATTTACATAAATATAAAATTCTAACACACACTTGGAATACAAATATATTTTATTTGCTCAGAGTGCCGATGAGTTTTTTACACTCAGTAAATATACTTAAATAAAACAGGATTATCTTTGAAACATTAGATGTCATATATTATGGAGCATTGATAGCACTAATCATGGTGGCAGTTAGTGGCTGTGCCGAAGTTGTGGAAGGTGACAAACATTAGCCCCTACAATGTGTCTGACACACTACTGGGGAAACCTGCTTCCCCTTGTGGTTCTGAGTCCACACAGGACCTGAGATGGGAGTATTATTCTTTAAACAACTGGGCAATCTGACAACAGGCAGTGAACAGAGCCCTAAGTGTTAAAGAGTTTTTGACATATGAATAAAATAAAAAGGAGAACTATTGGCTTTAAAAGATAGAGTGAAATTGAAGACTATGTTAAGATTTGGAATTGTCCTGAGAATCCTCTCAGCCTCCAGGGCCAGGTTCTTACATCAGCATCTCTACTCTGACTTGGAGTAAAGTGGGTCCCTTCAAATAATAAGTTAGACATATTCCAATAAATTACTGACATTAAAAATAAATTAAGGAAGAATTGCTTTTACTGAAAATAAACAGTTGTGGCTGGAGAGATGCCGGATCTGAAAAAGCTGCTTGCTTCTCAGTCCTGGCAGCCTAAGTTTGAGTTTAAAATGTACAGACACCATTGAAAGGAGAGAGCCATCTCTAAAAAGTTGTTCTCCACATACATGATATGGCATGTGCCCCCTCATCTTAGTATTCACACACATGTAAACACACACAATAACAATGAGTAAATACCCCTGCATACAATAAAGACACATGCTCCACTATGTTCATAGCAGCCTTATTTATAATAGCCAGAAGTTGGAAGGAGCCCAGATGTCTCTCAAAGAAGGAATGGATACAGAAAATGTGGTATATTTATACAATGGAATACTACACAGCAATTAAAAATAATGAATTCATGCAATTTGTAGGCAAATGGTTGGATCTGGAAAATATCATCCTAAGCAAGTTAACCCAATCACAAAAGAATACACATGACATGCAATCACTGATATTAATGAGCCCAGAAGCTCTGAATACTCAAGGCACAATTAGCAATTCAAAAGATTCCCAAGAAGAAGGAAGGAGAGGACCCTGGGCCTGAAAAGACTAGATCCAGTTTTGTAGGAGAGTACCAGATCAGAGAAATGGTGGTGGTGGGGTGATTGGGGAATAGGTGGCGGGGAGAGGACTTATGGGACATATGGTGAGGGGGGAACTGGGAAAGGGGAAAGCCTTTGGAATGTAAACAAAGAATATAGAATAAATAATAAAAAGAAAATATCTAATAAAAATAAAAAACAATGAGTAAATAAAAGCTTTCATGCAAGAGATGAGATTAATATCAAATAAATAGCAACTGTAACTTTTAAAAATAATAGCACAAAGAAAAAGAATATATGAGAGTTTATATAATACATTTAGCAGGATCGATTTTGTGCTATTGAGGATAATACATTGATTCTTGATTATTTCTCTCCAATGTGTTAACAGAGGAAATATTGCCTTTAATTTTGTCCATTATCACATAGCTTACAGTGCAAAGGGGCTGAGTTCTCAAAGCTAAAAGGTAAACTTGCAAGTCTATTCCAAAAGCAGATACATTTTTTTCTCATATCTAATTTAAGTTTTCTGAGTAACTTATCAAAACATTTTACAGAAAGTCATATTGTTATGTAACAATAGAAGGACATATACAGAAACAATAAAATAATGTCTTTTAAAAGCACTGATATTAAAAGTGTGACTTCAGTCGGATTTTTTTAAATAGATGCCTATTCATTGTCTAGAGTAATATTTTGTACAGGACATTTTCATACAAGTGTACAATATACCTTGCTATCTATTGTCTTGTTCTGCCTTCCTTTGTTACATTATGTGTTAAATATGTAAACCAAGCTCATTCCTATAATGACTCTCCGCATTTGAAGGGCTGAGGCCACTTGATTGCTATTAATTCAAGGCCAACCTGGAATTTTAGTGAGATGCTGCGCCAAAATTAATTAATTAGTTAATTAATTAACTTATTACTTACTTTTACTTTATACATTTATGGCATTAATTAAGTATAATTAATCGATGTGCATGCAATGGGTAATGCCAAAAACGGAGCATTTACCATTTCCCTTTCATTCAACATTATTATTTGTATTAACTCAGGATAATTGCACAATATTGCCCATGCTATATATAGCATAATATATATTACAGTACATAATATATTAGTGCCAGTTGCATAAGAATATTTGTTTCTGTCTTTCTTATTATATTCTCGTTGGACGTTTCAAATTCCATTATTCCTGTGCTAATAAAATAATATAGAGTATATTATTATGGTCTACTGTTTTTGAAACACCTTAAAAGATGTTCAACATCATTAGTCATCAGGGAAATGCAAATCAAAACAACCCTGAGATTCCACCTCACACCAGTCAGAATGGCTAAGATTAAAAACTCAAGTTATATATTCTGGCGAGGATGTGGAGAAAGAGGAACACTCCTCCACTGTTGGTGGGATTGCAAAATGGTAAAACCGCTCTGGAAATCAGTTTGGCGGTTCCTCAGAAACAATGTTTTGGTTTTAGCATTCAAGTGCAAGAGAGAATCCCGCACCAGTGACCTATAATTAAAAAACTCCAGACAGTATTCTAAATAACTCCTGCATGCAATAAGGACACATGCTCCACTATGTTTATAGCAGCCTTGTTTATAATAGCCAGAAATTGGAAGCAGCCCAAATATCCCTCAAAGGAGGAATGGATACAGAAAATGTGGTATATTTATACAATGGAATACTACACAGCAATTAAAATCATATTTAATGACAATATTATGCAGATAGAAAGCTATACTTATTAGCTATCTCAATGTATGTATATGGAAATATGCATATACATCTTCAATAATTCAACAGCAGAAAGAAATATCGACAATTGCTGTATAGCAAAGTACAATTATTCTGTTAATAAAAAGGGTAATGTTAAAGGAAAGGAAAATGGTAAGTGCTGTGCTTTTGACATTACCCATTGCATGCACATCAAACTGGTCCTTGAACTCCATGTGGGAGATCAACAATGTCCTCCTAAAATCGTTTCTAAGCTTCATCAGTGTGCTTCTCAGTAGCAATAAAGCAACAGTAATTTAGCCCATCATACAATTTTAAAGGTTGTAATCAATCATTCTCATAGGAAAACTTTGAAATTATATATTCAATATGTTAAGTCCATATATTATAAAATAAAATATTCACCTTATTCTCTTTCTGCATTCTAGTCAATAATAAGCAAGGTTAGAAAAAGTAACTTTATTAAAGTATATTATTTTGGTATATCATTAGGAGATGTTCACATCTCAATGTGCCCAGTTTATAAATGAAATTTTATAAGTGTGTCAGTGATATGCTACACATATAATTTTGTACTCTCTTTGGTTTCAAGTATCCATTTTGGAGTCCTAAAGAGTACCTCATGCTTTTTTGAGCTTCCTAAAGGTTCAAGACATAAACATGTATTTCTGTCTTTATCTTAAACTGAGAATAGTTAGGGTTTGATTTTTTCACCTTCATTCAATGCCCAGAAGTATTGTTACAGCTTCAAATTCTATCTTCCAGTTTCAATGGGAGTACTTTTTCTATTACAGTAGCCTAGGTCTCACCTCAAGATATTAACTCAGTAATCTTTTGAATATATGTATTAAAATTTTTACTGAAATAAAAAACTAGAGAGAAAATGTATTGATTAACTCAAAGAATTATGGAGTCCAGAGGTAATTTTTTTATTGTTATGACTGGATTTTAGGGTTCAGAGAAAAGCAATAAAAGTGCTGCCTCTCTTCCCCATTCCTTTTAGGGCATTATTAACATTTTCGCATTATATTGAACTAGGTCTTCCATATTTGGTAGGCAAGTTGGCAAAGAATTCATTTTTTTGATTGGCTATTTTATTTACTTACATTTCAAATGTTATCCATTTCCCGATCTCCTCTTCAGAAAACCCCATCCCATACCCCTTCCCCCTGCTTCTATGAAGGTGTTCCCCCACCCACCCACTCCTACCTCTCTGCCCAGGCATTCCCTTACACTGGGGTATTGAGCCTTCATAGCACCAAGGGCCTCTCCTCCCATCCTCTGCTACATATGCAGCTGGAGCCATGGGTCCCTCCATGTGTACTCTTTGGTTGGTGGTTTAGTCCCTGGGAGCTCTGAGGTATCTGGTTGGTTGATATTGTTGTTCTTCCTATGGGGTTGCAAACCCCTTCCGCTCCTTCAGTCCTTTCTCTAACTCCTCCATCCATGCTCAGCCCAATGGTTGTCTGGGAACATCCACCTCTGTGTTTGTCAGCCTGTAGCAGAGCCTCTCAGGAGACAGCTGTATCAGGCTCCTGTCAGCATGAACTCTTAGAGTTCAATAGTGTCTGGGTTTGGTGACTGTGTATGGGATGGATCCCCAGGTGGGGCAGTCTCTGAATGGCCTTCCCTTCAGTCTTTACTCTACACTTTGTCTCTGTATCTCCTCCCATGAGTATTTTGTTCCCCCTTCTAGAAAGACTGAAGCATCCATTCCTTGGTCTTCCTTCTTCTTGAGCTTCATGCAGTCTATGAATTGTATCTTGGGTATTCCGAGCTTTGGGGCTAATATCCACTTATCAGTGAGTTCACATCATGTGGAACTAGAAAATATCATCCTGAATGAGTAACCCAGTCACAAAAGATAAAATTAATTCTTGGGAAGGCAAACAAAACACCAGTCTCTGATATTTGAAATCTAAAGGTGACATCTTTTAACTGACACCTACACTCAGACTATTAGTGTCTGTCTAGCTAACCACCAAAATCAGAATTTGGGCTCAAGAGAGGGAATTTTGTAAACAAAGCCTGACTTATGTGTCCACTTTCAGTGTTTAGGAAGAGATGGCATAACATCTTCCCAAAACAATATCAATTTTTTTACTCCTTTATAATGGCTTTATAGTGCTGTTATATAAACCATTATGCTCATATCATGAATTTTTTAAAAATCACAGAAAAGTACAGAACATTTCCTAGTCTACTAAGTACCATTCTTTTATATGTTAATACATATGGATTTATTTTCAAACCCTTTTACCTAAACCCCACCCTGTTTGTATCAGTTTCACTGCATTTCCTCTATTTTCTGCTTACCTAATCAGGTGAGTGATACTGTTATTATAAGTAAACTCATGTTTGGTTGAATGAATTGCTGAATTGTCCATCAACACTGGCCTCTCATTCACAATCTGAGTTTGTTTTCATTATTCACATGTATTTTGATCTGAGCTGACAGAAAGGCTGGGTTAGGAACTGCTTCTGCAAGTAGCTGTAGGTGGAGGCATCATATCACCAGGCCCAGAGAGGCTGGCAAGGTGAAACGATGGCTTAAGCCTCCCCTGAAATGATGCACAAAAATGATCAGTCCAACCCTTGTGGATGAGAATCATGCCTCTCATTTAGTGAAGCAGAGCATACTCTCTTAGCAGTCATTCCTTCATTGTTCCAAAATATAAATGTTGGGTTTCCATTCTACATAGTAAAACGTATCCCTCACATACCTCCTCTATGCGTTTTTTTTTATTTTTTGTTTTAGGAAAACATTTTTATTCTTAGTCAAGCATCTCAATTCTTTATTTCTTTCCTAAAACATACCCTAACAGAATGTGACTGATAATAAACATTTTATTGTTATCTCACTTCTAGTAGTATTGAGTTGGTGAAGAGCAATGTAACACTTAGCATAAAAACGTAATCTATAACATGTGTCATATTTTTGTGTTATTTATATTTCAGGAAATAATACATTATTATTTTAAGATAACTGGAAAATGTATAAACATAATTTTTAATAGATTTCAAAAGTGCAAGTTTATAATTAATTATATATAAATTTATATGTTACAATTTTTAGAAGTGTAGCTGTCACACCTCATCAAAAAATTCATCTACTATGCAGTAAGCCAATGTCATGTATCTTCTTTTAATTTCCATTCTGTTTGAGGGCCTATATTTTAGATATTTCAAAACACTCTCAAGGAATATCAGGAAAGAGTGGCAATGCTAGTATCTAGCTTGAGCATCTAACTCTACAGCAGCGGTTCCCATTAGTGGAACCACTAATTAGCAGTGGTGTGGGTTACGCCCCCAAAGAAGTCTCATATCAGATATTATGTATATCGGATGTTTACATTTTGTTCACGACAGTCACAAATTATAGTAATGAAGTAATCATGAAAAAATGTACAGGGGTTGCCACAACATGAAAAAACTAGGTTTCCATTCTACATAGTAAAAAGTACCTCTCACATAAGGGATTGTAACACAGGAAAAATTGAGAATCAGTATTCTGCAGTCTTTATTAACACCATGAAGCAGTGTGGTAGCAGATTTTTGGGAAGGGGGAAGGTTTAAAATGTATCAAGTGTGTGTCTGTGTGTGTGTGTGTGTGTGTGTGTGTGTGTGTGTTTGTGTGTGTGTGTGTGTGTGTGTGTTCTACTCATAGCAGTAACTAAGAATGAGAAAGCCACCAGGTGTTCCTGTACAGTTCCTTATCTGCCTGCCTTGAAATATGAAGGAAATATCAAACAGGTCAATATTTCACAGTTCTAAACCTTTCCATAGACACCTGGTGTTGGTGGCAGTAGAAGAGAAATAAACTGTCAAGAATTATGAGGCTTAGCCCCAGTCTAAGATAAATATACCTTAAACTCTAAAATTTATATAAAATAGGTCATCCATACAACAGGTTTTTTTTCCTGATCTGGGGAGTGTTTTCAGGATACATTCATTTAAGTAAAGATAGAACCTAAAATGGTATGCAAAAATATTTCAGAAAAATGATGTTGCCAATAGTAAGTTCAGAAACCTAAAATAAAAAAGGCAGTCAGCATTCGCACTGGTGGAAGGCAGGCAGTAATAATGTATCTAATGATGAGCAGGGAAATTCAACAATGGTCATCTCAATATAGTACCACAAACGTTTAAGGACAAAATAGAATAGATAATTATATAATGTTCTTGCTAATCCATTACCAAAAAAGATAAAATTGTTTTCAAGATTTCATGCTCTATTAATGTTTTGTTCATATAAAAGGTACTAGAATTTTCTGTTACTATAGTCTATAAACATGTATTTGTATATTCATGTTTTCATTAAGTGCCTGTCAAAAGGAGGAAATACAAAAGTCTGATGGTTGAGATGGGGAACTAATCAGTCTGGTCTCATGTAGTAATTTGGCACCAGGCCTTGGGTTGTTATTTGGCCTGCATGTGGTTGTATGCCAAGCAATGAACACTTTGGGGGTATCTATTATCTTGTCATTAAGAAAATTCCAATTACTATACTTGGCCTTCTTTTGCTTGTCAGCTTCCAGTTCCTGGTACCAAAATAGCTTGAATTTCTCACATGCCCTTAGGAGACTATAAGTGAGAAGCACTATGATCTGGTTTCCATGGCAGAAGCTAGACACACCATTTCCTACATGCACAAAATTCAGATTAATGGCTTTATAATTTGATAACATTTCTCCTACTATGCATGTGAAATGTAGGTGCAGGGAGCTTTTTCTTAGGATGAATTCCAAGTTTGCTGTAATATACTTTCATGATTTCTTACTCTCTCTCACCATTTCTCTCTTTATAACCCCAAAGTTATTATATTTTCTTTTTCTTTAAAAATTTCTAACTTTTATCATTTAGGTGTCCCTGCCTGATCCTGATATGATCCAAGTGAACATTATCGTTAGCACCATTTCTGTTTCTAGTATAGATGTTGGCACATGATACTCTTGGATGTTTTATCTTTCCATGTTCCTCTTGCCACAACACCCTGGTTACTACCAAATATTTTTGACCATATATCATGCACAAAGAACAACACAGTACTTAGTCTCAGCAGAAAGACAACTACCAACACTTATTTTCTGGGTATAGATAATAACATTCTGTGCTGATGTTACCACTGATTTTGAAATAATGACCCCCATCTCCACTGCTCCCTTACTCCTCTATAGAGATATGGGTTGGACTGAATTCCATCTTCTCACATAGACTACTATATTCTCTTCTGTGTATTTATTGTGCTCACTGAACATTTGAAGATTATTGTGATCATTGGCCTCTTACAACCTAACATAATTACATTTAGTAGCAGTCACGATTTCTGTTGTGGTTGGTTCTCTCATCCTTTCAATTACCATGAGTACTGGTCCAATTCCTCAGTTTAACATGAAAGCTATAGAATTTTTCTATCTCCTCCTCCTTTTCTTCTCTCTTCCCTCTTCTTTCTTATACACACACACACACACACACACACACACATATATATATATATATATAGGGAGGGGGAGGGAGACAGGATGGAGTGGAGGAAAGGGAGAGAGATGTTTGTATTATGGAAGGGACACAAAGAGATTTGCCACAGTATCACTTCACCAATATAGCTAAGCAATCGGATCCATAGTTATTTATTCCCCGGTACTGGCTGGTTTTGTGTGTCAACTTGACACAGACTGGAGTTATCACAGAGAAAGAAGCTTCATTTGGGGAAGTGACTCCATGAGATCCAGCTGTGCGGCATTTTCTCAATTAGTGATCAAGGGGGGAGGGACTAGCCCTTGTGAGTGCTACCATCCCTGGGCTGGTGGTCTTGGGTTATATAAGAAAGCAAGCTGCAAGCTAGGGGAAGCAAGCCAGTAAGAAACATCCCTCCATGGCCTCTGTATCAGCTCCTGCTTCCTGACCTGCTTGAGTTCCAGTCCTGACTTCCTTTGGTGATGAACAGCAATGTGGAACTATAAGCTGAATAAACCCTTTCCTCCCCTGCTTCCTTCTTGGCATGATGTTTGTGCAGGAATAGAAACCCTGACTGATTCTTCCCTCTATCAGAGCTATGACATCCCTGGAACATTTTTGGGAATTTCTTGTGTCCATATTTGATAAAGAATTTATTAGCTTCCTTTTGCAACATATTTCATCATTATATATCTAATGATATTTATCAAAATATTAGAGATGAAATAACATCTCTAATAAGTTACTTCCACTGAGATAAAACTTACTTTGTGCTTTCTAAAACCCTCACAATATAGCAATGCTTAAGAATATAGTCTTTGCCATCAAAGAATGTTAGGATCAAGGTAAAGGAATAGCATGGTGTGCCCTCCCTCAAGCCCATGAACTGAAAATTCAGACCTCAATGCTAGCCAGGACTGCCTACCTAGGGTAGAGCTCTCAGGCCAAGGTGAAGTCTATTGTTCTCCAAGGACCTGCAGTTTCCTGAGAGGAGTCAGCCACCTACTGAGCACCCAAACCAGGCCTTTTTGTGGAAGGGATTTCCCCCACCTTTAAATTTGGAGTTACCCAAAAATAGGAGTAACTTTCCCCCTAATGATTGAGGATTTTTTAATAAATAATTTCTCAAAATTGTGGGTTCTATGAAATATTGGTAAAGATTAGGTAATCTTTTCTATGTCTTCTAAATAATAATAAAACCATCTATTAATAATGAAGCACCTGTCCTTTCTGGCAGTATAAAAACAAATTTGTTTCCATGGATATTGGCATACAGGTAAGTGAGTGTGATATTATAGTTAAATGTTTTTAAAATTATATTATTTTGTTAATACTTTATTCCTTTGATTTTTGTTGCTTTTATGTGTATGATATTGACTCTCTCTAAATACTAGGTTTTTATTTAAACCTAAAATATCTTCACCTCAGACATACTGAGTATAAAGCAAAATTGTCTGGCTAGCAAAGAGTTTATTAGGGTAAAGTTCACAAGTTCATGTTCACCATGAATAGGAAAACTAAATAGCATAAGGAAAAAAGGTGAGTCCAGGTGTGTAAAATGAATAATCCCACCCATTCTGGTTTCCTGGGGGAATCTCCAAAGCAAATTGCAACCTATATTAGATTACTGTGCCTGAGACGCCAATCTCACGCAGCTAAACTTACTTTTTGTGTTTAAAACTGCAGGCAGATTCCTGAGTTCAAGGTCAGTCTGAACAGAGCTACTTTAGACCCAAGTGTGGTGGAAATGGTAATCCAAGAGCCAGATCCCACCCAGGTATTTTACTATCTGTACTAAAAGGAGCAGGCAGATCTCTGAATTCATTTCCCATGTTAGAACAATAAAATGTACTTGCTGTCTTTTTTCTAAGAATCACAGGGCTAAGGTCATAAAATGCTGATTCATGGGATAATCAAAAGGAAACCTGGTGTGGAATACGGAGTTGATATGTAAATAAAAGACAGGGCTTTGGTCTTCAAGAGCTGAGCTGTCTGGAGATCTCTGGAGAGCTGTCTTGAGCAGAACAAGCTGTCAACTTGTACCCGTGGTTGACTTCAAGTCATCCTTTTGCAACTCACAAATACTTCTTTCTCAGGACCACTTCTCCAAGCTGAGGCTGGTCCGTGGCAATGGAGGGATGAGGACACCACCCCAGCCACAAAACCTTCAACCCACAATTTTTCCTGCTTACAAGATGTACAAGGATAAAGAGGGAGCATCAATTGAGGAATGGCCAACCCATGACTGGTCCAATCTGAGACCCATCCCATGAGAGAGAGAGTTTACCCTTGACACTATTAATGATATCCTGCTGTACTTTCAGACATAAGCCTAGCATAACTATAATCTTAGAGATTTTACCCAGCAGCTGATGGAAACAGTCTTAGAGCCCCACAGCCAAACATTAGAAAGAGCTCCAGGAATCTTATGGAAGATGAAGAAGAAGGATTGAAGAAGCCAGAGATAAAGGACACATCAAGAAAACCTACAAAATTAACTAACTAGGGACTATAGCAGCTCACTTAGACTGAGCCACAAAGTAGAGAACAGGCATGGGACATACCTAGGACCCCTATACAGGTGGGACTCATCAAGAGCAGGAACTTTATGACGGTTGCTGGACTTTCCATCCCTTTCCCTTAATTAGGTTCCCTCATCTAACCTCCATAGAGGAAGATCTACCTAGTCTTACTGCAACTTGATATGCCAAGGAAGGTTGATATCCACGGGAGGTCTCCCCTCTGGTAAGGAGAAAGGGAAGGAAGGTATCAGGAGGTGAGGTGAGAAGAAGGAACTGGGAGCAGTGGGAGGAGGGGAATCTGTGATCTGGACATAAGTAAATAAATAAATTAATGGAAAAAGTACCACCACAATCTGGTAACTGTAACAAATAAAGGTATCACTTGCAAATGAACTATTTTTTTTAAAAAGAAAGGATAATCAGCTCAAGACTCTACAAATCTTTCAAATTCAGGAGATTTTAAACACATAAGTATCAATGACTTTGATAGGCTTCAGATCAAAAGTGCCTGTTGCTCAATCTCTTCCTCCAACACACATTTTCCCACTTGGCAGGCTCTGCTGTGGCTTTAAGTTGGGATGGCTTGATGACTCTGACCTTTATCCTTGAAGCAGAAAATTTCTGATTTGCTTATCTCTGCCAGGCCAAGATTACTGTAGTTGTCCACCCATGTTATATGGGGAATAAAAGTTCCCAGGAAGAGTTCAGAGAACCTTCACGATTTAGACCATTCTTTATAGTCCCTCATGTAATATCAATATTTGTTTGTCATGGTGTCCAGAGTTTTGTTAGCATTTCTGCAAGAGTAATTCATTTCTTCTCGTATTAATTACGAAATCACTAGAAAAAGGCACAGAAAGACAAGATGGCTTTTGAACTTCCAGAGGAGCAAAGTTTTATCATGAATCCTGATGTGAGAGCCACTTCCCAAGGAATGAAAAGTTTTATCCTAGAAACACCAGTTTGAATGAATAGATGAACAAATACATGAATGCACAAATACTGTGAGTGATTTTTTTTTCATAGGATAAAATTGAAAAGGGCCAAATCTTTCTAACCCAGCTAGCTCAAATAATTTAGTTCAACAAGCTTTGATATGTTCAACAAGCAAAATGACTGAGGAGATGTCCTTGAGCCTCCATCTAGCTACTTCTGAGCTCCATTCCCAGAGTTGGCAGCATTTAGTCTCTTCTCTGGTCTCTCTGCTATAGCTGCCTGTCATCAGGAGTCCTTTGGTGACTCCTCCTCGTGCTCAACATCCTGGCCACTTTCTTCTTCCTCTGCCTTCCTCATGGCCCCTCTCATGGACGCTCTTCTGTCTCATGGTTAAATCCGTCTACCTAGCTCTTCTGACACCCCAGACTGGAATCCAAAGTCCAGCCTTCCTATTTCTTCTACCCATTCATTGGCTATTCAACTTTTATTAACCACCCAGAGATAAGTGGGGAGCCTTCTTTACATTACATTGATACAGGACTTCACTGTTCATGACAATGGTGGTGTCTGGACTGCAAGTAAATGTTGGGTGCACAGAAATCAGCATCTGACTATGCAATGATCAAGACGCTCCTTCAACAATTTTTTTAGAGTGATGTCTCAGACAAAATTGTTTCAGTTTTTTCAGTGGGGGTGCCCTGTTTCAGATAATGAGAATCAATTGATTTTTTTCAATTAATCTTGAAGGCATTTACCCTACTCCACAAAGTATTGTCCCCAAACTGTAACCATGAATGAGGGAGAACCAGTCACTATTGTTCATGTTCTATTAGACTGTTCAAGGTGACATGTGAATTGGAAGACAAGTAGATTTCATGCCCATGTCATAGCCGAGCAATTATAAAATGAGGTCCTTTTCTACTAGGGTTAATGCTGTAGGGTTTCATACCAAATACTTTTCCAGTAATCTCATGGAGGGTGGTGCTGGCAAAACACACAGGAAGAATAAAACTGATTCAGAATGCCAATACCACGTAGTTCAGTTATGTCATTACTAGCTGAAAGATTCAAAGTATCCTAAGGTTGTCTTCTACATATATGTCTGGTCTGTATTCCCCCAAACTTTATATTGTGTTCACATTCTCTTTCACTAAACTGGATTGTTTATAGAAACAATTTGCCTTTAAGATATTTAAGTCAACATACTTTTAGTTAAAGATTTCATGACATCAAAAGATTAATTGATTCCTGTTCTATCCTATAACTCATTTATATATCACTTCTCTTGACCTCTTAAACTCAGTCATCTTATATCCTCCCCAGTCCCTATCCAATCTATCCACCACTCTCTAGCGATAGATATCCCAGGCCTTTCTACACATGCTCAATAATGGATCATTGTGCTTAACATCACTGAGAGGATTTCTTCCCACCATTTACCATCAACATTCCTTGAGGAGTTTTAGTACACAGATGTCTATTAGTGGCCAACATCAATCTTTCGGATTTATGTATAAATGAAGCTCAAGTTTCTTCTCTATTAACTGAACAGAAGATTCATCCTACAATATAGATATCCCCTTAGTGAGATGGATCAGTAGAAAAAGTTACCTAACAGCACAAAGATATAATAAGGAAATAGGAGAACCCAGCTTTTGTTCCAATTGGAAAAATATAGCTCTCTATTGAAATGTTTTAACTACAGTCTTATGTCAAACATTGCCATAAGATCTAGGATGATACATTAGCATGGACTAGGCTTTAAATAAATCTTAGTGAGTGGGAGAAGTATAAAAAAATCTGAGGTCAATTATAGTAACAAATATGGACTGGATATTAAATAACAAAAGAGTGTTCAATTCTAGCACATGAAAAAAAATTGATGCAGTTGAATTGTACCTGCTCTTTGGAGATATATGATAATCAGATGGCAACATCTCATGGCCCCTGAAAGGTCCAAAGGCTAAACAAAACAAAGCCAAAGTGTATACTGTATGGTATTTCTGTGTGTGTGTGTGTGTGTGTGTGTGTGTGTGTATTGGTGTGTGTATGTATGTGAGAGAGACAGATTTTCTGTCTTACAGAGACAGAAATAGAGATACAGAGAAAGAATATTTAAATGGGTTTTTTTGCTTTTATTTATTTATTTTTCTATTTTCTATATTTTTTGTTTACATTCCAAAGGCTTTCCCCTTTCCCAGATCCCCCCCACCATACGTCCCATAAGTCCTCTCCCCCCCAACTATTTCCCAATCATACCCCACCCCACCATTTCTCTGTTCTGGATCTACAAAACTGGATCCAATCTTTTCAGGCCCAGGGTTCTCTCCTTTCTTCTTCTTGTGAAAGAATATTTAAATGTTTTAAAAATAGTAAATATTCATGTTACTCATATTTCTGTTTCTCTATTTATAGTTGTTATTTTTTAAATTATAAAATAATTACATTTCTCCCTTCTTTTTTTCGCTGCCAACCCTCCTTCAAGATTATGATCTCTTCTTTCATCAATCACTATTGCATACATGTGTATATTACATTCACGTATATTTCTAAATATAGCCATATTAGTCCATTTAATGTAACATGTGGGGATGTTTGGTACTCGAGGACAATTGCAGTGCCCTTCCCTGTAGAAGTCTCTACTGCTCCCAGCTTTCCTTAGTTGCCTATAGTTCTTAGTGTTAAGCTTTCATGGAATTTTTGCAGTCCAATTTGGCATGTCCATTGGTGTTGTCCTAGTTCAGCTCATGTTTGACAGCCATGAGACTTTGTGTGTGTGTGTTTTTACTAGGAAACACAATCTCACAGTAAAGTTCTTGATCCTCTAACCCTTAAATTCTTTGCTGCCTGCTTAATATAGTGTTTCCTGATCCTTAGGGCTAGAAGTGTTTTGAAGAGCTAGTGTGACTAGGCTCCATTCTGATTGGTTGTGTGTGTGTTTGTGTGTATGTGTGTGTGTGTGTGTGTGTGTGTTCATATTTTCAAAAAAATAAAATGAAATATATGGGATGACAGAATAGAGAGAAATTAATCAGTGAGTGTGTTAGAGATCACTTTTATTACTTTTACCACAGAAAAAGATAAAAAGCCAATTGTATTTATAACCATACAGTTTAGTCAATATAAGACTGAATAAAATCAAAGCATAAAAGATATAATTGAATAATTTATCCAAAATGTACTTCTGATAAGATATATGAACAAAAAATATTTCAGTGTATTTATGGTACTTCTATTAGCTTTTATCATGCCACATTTTTATTGTTAAACATGAAATATATGAAATATTTGTTTTGGGTGCAAGAGAGGAATGTAACCTCTTCATGCATTTAGGATTTTCTTCTCTATATTTATTCATATCTCATGTAAAACTTTAAAATAAGTATGACATAAGAAAATATGTATAAGCACAGTATTTACATGATTCCTTAAAAATTGAGTCGTCTTGAGATGGTTCCAATTACTCAACACTTCAGGTTAGAATCAGTGGCTTTTAGCCTCCTGCTGATAGTCTTAAACATTATTCCCTCAAAGACCCGGATTCTAATCTGGAACTTCCTCAGTGTCCACTACCCAATAGTTCTTTCAGTTAAAAATCCACTGAAGATAGAGAACTCATTATTAAATGACTTGTTTTTACCAGCTGGAGATCAGTCATTCAATACATGAGCATTCAAGGGGCATTTCTCATGAAATATATAACAATAAGGAAAACCTAGACCCCACAATTATTCAACCATACAGTTTTTTAACAATTTCTGTTTATATAGCAAATAGTTTATCACTATAATTCATACAATGTGTAAGATTTGTTAGACCACTTTCCACTTATTTTGCCAATTTTTTCCTTCCTTGATTTGCTAGTACAGATATTAACATGTAATTCACATTTCCACTACACTACTAAGATCTATTCCCTGGGGAGGGGGGGAAACCAAATCACAAATTTTTAAATTAAGAAATGGTGAGATTTTAAATAAAAGCTTCAGAAAACGTTTACTATGAATTCATCTGCTAAAATTGGAAGATTTGTGTCTCACTGATTCCTTGTTTGTACACAAGGGTGTTTAGCGAATCATCACTGATTCTGAGATATTTACATAAACACACAGTGATGGTTACTTTTGTCAACCTAACGCAAGCTAGAGTCATCTGGGAAGAGGGAATCTTCACAGAGAGATTGCCTCCATCAGATTATGCTGCAAGCAAATCTGTGGGGACATTTTTTAAAAGGAATAACTGATGTGAGAGGGCCCAGTTCCCTATGGGTGGTACCATCATCCCCTTGGGAAGAAAGCAATCTGAGCCAGCCATGGAGAGCAAGCTAGTAACCAGCATTCCTCTAGGATCTCTCCTTTAGTTCCTACTTCTTCACTCATGACTTGACATCTCTTCTGGCCTCCCTTGACGATTGTCAAATAAACTCTTCCCTACTCAAAGAGAGTTTGGTCATCGTGGGTCGTTTTTCTATTTTATTTGTTTTCTTTTATTGAAAATATCTTTCGTTTACACAATATCTTCTGATTATGAGTTCCCCTCCATCTCCTCCTCCTAGTTCCTCTTCACTTCCCCTCCCACCTGGATCCATCCATTCCCTTTCTGTCTCTTGTTAGAAAACAAAGGTCTAAGAAATAATAATAGAATAAAATATGGAAAGACAGAACCAAAAACAAATCAGAACAGGACTAAACAAAATGAAAATCAGGAGAAAAAGAGCCCAAGAAAAGGCACAGAAAACAGGTACAGCCTCAGACAGACACTCAATAGCACATTCAGGAACCCATAAAAACACGTAAGAAACCATAATATGGTTATGGAGGGGGGGTGGGTCTACTTCTTTCAGCTCTAAGACTCCATTATATGCAGAGCCAGGCTGGTCCTGTGCACATTGCCTCCCTCTCTGTGGATTACTCTGTGCTGTGATAATGTTGACTGCTGCAGGTGGAAGTTGTTCTGATGGTGGCTGAGCAAGGCACTGATCTATGAGTATAGCAGGATGTTCTTAAGAGTCACTTAATTGCTATATTCTTTTTCTTGTGGTTTTCTTCCAGGTCCCTGGGCTATCTAGTTTCAGGTTCTTGGCCATTCAAGTAGTGTCCGGTATGCGTTCCATCTCATAGAGTAAGCCTTTAACCAAGTCCGATATCGGCCTGTTACTCCTGCAAGCTTTGTGCCACCATTGCACTAGGGTATCTTACGGGCAGGACAGCACAGCCAATCAGAGTTGGTAGCTGGGTTGATGTAAAAAGTACTAGTTTTTTTCTTCATATCAAAGTGGAGAAGAAATATGTGAGCAAATTAAATATGTAGCAAATTTCGCATTTATGTGTTGACTTTCACTGGTACTCTGTGTATAGCAGGGTTCTCTTTCACATTTAGGGAGGTGGCTTAAATCTCTTCCTTATACTTCCTGTTTACGCAAATGAAGTTCAGCAAAGGTTGAGATTGGGCCTTCACTAGGCTTTCATGTGCAAGTGCTAAACACTGAGTATATCTAGAACACTACAAACAACTATGTACACTGGGCGGTTTCTAAGTCATCCCAGCACTGCCTACAGGCATCAAGGACCTCGAAGTTAGCTTTTAAGTTTTCCAAACCATTTGCATCTACACACACACACACACACACACACACACACACACACAAACAAAACAAAACAAAAAAAAAAAAAACCCTGCTATTATCTAAGTCAGACTGTGGCATTGAAGGAGCTCCAACCCTGATTTGTCCCTTTGGTGGATGCCAGGCTGCTGGTTTTCATGTGATTGTGGACTTTGGTTTATAAGCCTTTGCTGAGCTGGATTGAACAAACAAGACTGGAGCCTGTTAACTCCGCAAGGCAGTTTATGGCTCTCCCTGTACGTGAGCCACTTTCTGACGCACTGAGTTATTTCTTTGCTGTAGTCTTTAGAAATGTAAAGAAGGTTTCGCCAAATCCTGCTGGTGTTCTTGAGTTTTGGTTCAAGGAAAACTTTGGAGAGCCTCACACTGTCACGTTCTCCGGGGGCGTTTCTGCAGTGAGGCTTTGTTGAAATACATTTCCAGTCATCACAAAACCAAAAATAATAACATTTTTCTGCTTTGAAAATGATCTCAGGTCTGTGGCAAGAGCTCATCAATGTAATGTTTCCTTTGTAATCAAGATGGCCTGAGCTGGATCTCTAAACCAATGTAAAATAAAAGGGCTGGCATGGTAGCAGGCACTTGTAACTCCAGCACAGGCAGGCAGATAGATCCTTAGAGTTTTCTGGCCTACCTGGTGACTTCTAACCCAGTAAAAGACTGTTCTCAATGCAAAGCAACAACAAAAAAGATAGGTGACTGCTGAATAATCGGACTTCAAAATGGTCTCTGACATGCATATACGCACATGCATGTACACAAACATACATATACTCACACGAATGTGCACACATAAACACATGAACATACACACATATACAAGATTTTTCTTCTTTCTTTAGAGTTTGTGTGTAGTCTGCTAAGTAATCTAGACTACTGAACAGGCATTCATCTAACTAATGAGACACTTTGTTGGCTTTACATCCACAAGAGAGAAATCCACTTTAGCATACAAGTTGAGAAAGATGCACCTTTAATCATGAATATCATTTTTTTCATTAAAACCGTTGTTTTTAAAGTTGGGAAGGTGGAGGTAGAAGGAGTTTGGGCAGACTGTGAGGGGTGATTTTGATTAAAATATATTTTATACATGCCTGAAATTCTCAAAATAAACTAAATATTTTAAATTTAAAATTATCCCAGCCTGTCTGCTTTATATATGTTCCTTTCACCAGAGCATCTACAGCTTGTGATTCACCAATTCTAAATAGCAATACAGCAAGGGGAAAAAAATCACAATTATTTTATAATTTCTGTCACCTATTGACTCTCATGTTGCATGTACAGCTGTAACCTATAATGTAAGGTTTAATAAACCTCATGTAATTGAAAATATTTACTTCTAAATTTGTCTGGAGTAGGTTGAGTATATAAATGTAGGTCGTTTAAAGCCCATTCAAATGCACTTCCATTTTTGATAATCATATCATAAATTCTATTGAAAATGAAGACTGTCCCCAAGTGGGAAACAGTGTTAGAGCATGGTTCTTCTCATTTGTAACAATCCAGAATAACTGAACATTGAGCATGAACTATTTATAGTATAATCATTATATAATTATAATTTATATTATAATTTCCTACTATAATTATAATTTATATTATAATTGGAATTAAATCCCAATTACAAGAATTATAGAGGTTATTATTTTATTATCTCTAAACTTTGTAGCCTGTCCTAAACTTTTCTGGTAGGAAAGACATAACTAATCCTCTTCTTTTGGGATTGCAAGCAAACCTAAGTAATGCACTCACTTAAGAACCATGAATAGCACACACAGATAGGCTCAGGACCTTCGGGAGTAAGGTATTTCTTTGAGACAAAGTTTAAATCATGGTTCCCAATCAGTATATTTAGGCAGGGAATCTGGTATCTTCTTTGTGATTACTAGAAGGTTATTGCTGGGAAGACATATAATTTAATGTAAATATTAGATGGAGGAGAAGATCTTTCATTATTAATGGAACTCAGACATAAAATAATATTATAGTGAGAAGTAGTAAAGAAACAAATGATTCCTTATGAGATAGCAAATATTTAAACCAATCAGTCAACAAAGATAAAAATATAAAATTAGAGATTTCAAAACAGATTATGAAGCAGACCAGATGTGCAGACAGTCTCAACCCATTGTTCTATGATTATATCTAATTTAAATGCCTTCCCATGTACTCTAAACTCCTGCTATAGACCACTCAGAACACAAATAATAAGTATTTCAGTTACCCCCATGTTGTTTTACCAAGGTAACTAACAGAAGCAGCATAAGGGGCAATGTTTATCTGACTCATGCATTCAAACCATTTTAGTTTCTCTAAGTAGAAAAGCCCTGACAGAGAGTTCATGGCATATGCGACTGAAGCCTTTTACATCACCGCAGACCAGGAAGAGAGAGCACAGCAGAATACAGTGGCTAGCTATAGACTTCTAAGGTCCATTCACATTGTCTACTTCTTCCATGCCAAGGCTCTGTGACTTCCCAAGACAGTGGCATCAGAATAAAACTGGTACTAGCCACATGAGAGGGTGGGAGCTTTCCAGATTCATATCATGACAATGGTCCATGAAGGCTACAAATAACTATAAGAATGCATACACTTCACGGAAAGTATTGCAAGATTCCTTGTAGAAAAGAAGACTCAAGGAATTATCTTCTAGGTTTCTCACAGACTCTTAGTTTTTGAAAGATGTTACCATTTAAATATCTCTGTAACCACAAAGTAACCTAGGCAAAAACAAAGGTTTGTCTCCTACAAGTGCTTTGGTTAGAATGTTTATATTTTGTGCCTGAATGATTAAGATGATGGATAGAAGATTCCTCAGCTTTCTTCTTTTTAGATTTTTATGAATATCATAATGGTGAATCTGGAAGTATGCTTGAGCATTGGCAAGGGAAAACCACCAGGAGTCCATATAAGGTGTTGAGTTCCCTAGAGGTTGATTTTTTTAATTATTACTAATCATTCCATTCATTTACATCTCAAATGATCTTTCACTTCCTGGTTACCCCTCCACAAACCTGACAGCCCACATCCTCTCTCCCCCCTCCCCTTTGCCTCTATGAGGGTGCTCACCCACCCACCCACCTACTCCTGCTCTACTGCTCCATAATCCCCATAATACACTGGGGCATGAAACCTCCCATTGCTGTCAGATGAGGCCATCCTCTGCTACATGTGTATCTGAAGCCATGGATCCCTCCCTGAACACTGTTGGGTGGTGGTCTAGTCCCTAGCAGCACTAGGTGGTCCGGTCAGCCAACATTGGTCTTTCGATGGGATTGTAATCCCCCTCTCCTCCTCCAGTCCTTCCACCAGCTCCCCTACCCGGGTCCCTGAGCTCAGTCTGATGGTTGGCTCCAAGCATCCACATCTGCATTAGTCAGTAGCTGGCAGAACCTCCCACAGGACAGCCATACCAGGTTCCTGTCAGCAAGTGACTCTCAGCAACAGTAACCGTGTTGGGGTTTGGTGTCTGCAAAGAGAATGGATCCCCAGGTGTGGCGGTCCCCAGTAAGACAGTTGTGGGTGACTGGAGCGAGGGTGCTAGGAACTGAACTGGAGTCTTCCTTAAGATCAGTGAATCCTATTCATCACTGAGCTATCTAACGCAAGCTCTTCAAGGAGCTCTTTCTCCTTTCTTTCAATATATGTTAATAGTTACATAAGGTCTGAAAGAACAATTAGGTATAGCAGCTTTATTGCTTGGACTTGTGTAATAAAAGACTTAAATGTTTACGCCGCTTGGAAGTTTGCGTTTTTATTAGATAGGAAGCAAGGGAAATCAGGACAAAGTAACACTTCACATATGCCTTATGATTCTGATGAACATTACAGACTACACAGTCAAATCCAAGATTACATCCCAACCCCTTTCTGAGGAAATGCTTTTCACAACCACAGTTTTGGCAGGACATCTCTCTGTTCTGGGGATCAGGAGTAAAACAAATGTTTATTGTTAGCTCTGTCTGGCCAAGAAAATTATCATAGAGAGAAATACTCACTTTCCATAAACATTTTATCCATGGATTGAAATAAAAAAAAAACGCTATTTTACACTATTTCCAGAAAAGATGCTATGACCAAGTGGGGCAGAGACAACAATGTGGTCGCAGATGGAAAACCATAAAGAAAACTCAAACCCAAAGTGGACCCGTAATAAAGCACCCCACCCACAAGTGTCTGAGATTCTCCAGTGCTTAGACCATGGTTCTGATTTCCTGCAGATTCTCATTTACAGTGTTCTTCCAAACAACAAATATTTCTAAACTAGAATTTTAGTAAATTTAAAAAAATGTATTGAGTTTCACAATGCTGTGACATTCCCAATGCCATGAGATTACTGAAAACCCGGGGAGGTGCGAAGTTCATTCAGTTTCTATTTTTATTTGAGAATATATCTGCTTTCATTTATCTGTCTATGTATGTGATTAAAATTGACAAAAACATTGTATAACTACTTTTTAAGAATAGTGATAAGACATTAACAAAAATATTACTAATTTAGAGGGATAGTTGTTGTGCTCATTCGGAATTCTTTAAAACATTCTCTTATCCATTTTCTCTTAAAATCTTGTAATTTTGTAATGCTGGTTTTGCAGATATTATGAATAAAAGCTGTATCCAGAATCTCACAGTACTATGATGTCAGATATTCTCAAATATTTCTATTCATTTATAAGATTGTGTGATCCTATAGTACAGAAAATCATGAGTTCTGAGAACATAAAGAGAAATAAATTTGTCACTGTAAACAGCAAATAAACTAAAAGCTCTAGACAGATGGTAAAGCTGTACACCAATAACACTTATACTTGACCTACCAGACTATTTTTAACATCCGCAAAGGATCTCTTTAGTGAACACAGAATCAAACTTACAAGAAATTTAAACTCAGCTAATGCTTTTGACAAGATTATAAACCATTCCTTATGGATTTATTACTCTTTTGCAGTTAGTTTGAATTTAGTCTAAATTGAAAATGGATACGATATCTTCTTTAGCATTAAAGGTTTGTCATTTGTTTATATTACTGTAATTTTGTTCTGTTCCCTTTGTATAGTCTAAAATGGACTTTTTTTTTTTTTTTTTGGAAAAAGTGTGTCCAAAACTTGTTTGAGATAATGAAATGTCTTTAATTGCCTTGTTGTATCTAAAGAAAAAAGGAGTATTTTCGGCTTTAATATATGGTAATTTCAAGTTGTTTATCAATGTTGAACATTATATATATATATATATATATATATATATATACATATACATACACACACACACACACACACACACACACACACATTGGTTCCCTTCTAGTCAAGCCTAAACAACATGTATAAATACAAGCAACACTAAATGGCTACAATATATGTATATGTGTATGTGTATGTGTATGTGTCTACATTTATGTATATGTATGTGTGTATGTATGAGTGTATTTATATGTGTGTTATGCTTATAAATTTCTACGCATAATATAAAATAAAATATATTAAAGTTTTATATATATGTATATAGAAAGAGATAGAGATAGAGATAGAGATAGATGAACAGGAATTGGAGAGGGTAATAAAATGGTGGAATTGACATAAGCACACTACACATGCATGAAATTCTCAAAAAAAAAATAAAGAAACTGACCATTATCACTATTGAAGAACCATATGGAGGAATAAGAAATGGAAAGATCCTTTTACTTATACATAAATGAAGTGTTTCTTATTTAACCAAGTTGAAGCCATATGTGTTTGCTTGATTTGTCTGTGCGGAATTTTAATGTAGAGCATGCTAAAATTTTTTATTTATTTTGGTTGTAATTTGAAAGAAAACTCTTATCCATGTGACAATTAAAAATAAATCTAAAAGCCTGTGACATATGGGTCCCAGGCAAAAATCTCCTTCCCAATCCCAGCTTTGCCTTGAAGCTCATATTTGCATTCCCTCCAAATTGATTTCACTCTCCAGAGTTTTTGAGAATTGTTTTCAATATACTGTTCATTGCTGTTCCTATGCAGATTCGCACCATTGTGAAACTAGCTGCATGATTTACTGTTGTTCGTTTGGAATCCTTTTAGGAGAACAGCACTGCCATGTATCTTAATAGGGACATGCTTACAGAAAATTTAGGCTGCAGAGTATAACAAAGATTCCTTAAATTGCTTCAATCTCGAAACAGGAAATACATAGGCATTTGCTTGTGTATCAATGCATATCTTTCATAATATATATAAAAAATGCACTGTCAAAAAGGCATTTTTTTTTTACAAAGCAACTGGTTTTCTCCTTAGATGAAGCTTTCTTCTGTTTGATTTAGTAAGAAAAATGGGACAATAAAAATACAAGATGTCAATTCAGTGACAAGTTAGGGGACAAAAAGCTAACAAGATTGTGTCAAAGGTACTGCATGTGAGTTTCTTGACCATTAGATTTCTTCAAAAAATGTATGTGAATGTTTTTCATGTGACTTCTCCTCAGATAAGGTGACACACTGCTTCAGTGTAATCAAACAAGGAATAAGTATAATGAGATGCAAATATAATAGTAAAAAGTGAAGTTTCTGTTTTCTCTCATGCTAAAGAGATTTCTTTATGAACTGGTCGTATCTTAACAACCTTGTCTGGGCATCTCTTAGCCTCCGTTGTTAGATCTAACATATACTCTTTAGAATGATTTTATCTTGGTAAATGTGAAGCAACAGGAACATGTGTCAAATGATCAAATCCAGAATCCTACATAATGGTTGTGTGAAAGCTGACATCAAAATGAGCTAGACATTTAATAAAATGTTAACTTGATATTTCTGACCAGTTTCATTTGGACATCATGCTACAACTATGGAATATAAATAAGATTTCATGGCATTAAGATATTATTCATGCAGAAAAAGACAAGAGTGTCTAAAGCACAGATAAGTTATAGAGATTTTCAAAAGGACAGAAGTGGTCATATATGTGATAGGAAATGAATGAATCTGAACACCCATACCAAATGTAATTCTTCAGAGAATAATAAGCACTAAAATGGACTCTTCAAATAGTTGGGTAGCATATAAAGTGTGAAATTGTGAAGATAAACAGCCATCTCTTCTTGTTCCTTCACATTTATATGATGTTTACTACTTTTTGTTGATTTCACTGACTTAGAGTTTGTTTTAGCCACTAACAAAATGAAGACCATTAAAGAGGGGTTTTCTAGTCCTTAAAAGTGAATTTCAGGGACTGAGAAGATGATGTTTCATTGAGAAACAAGTAGTTGTTGTTCACGTGTGAAGACCTGAAATCAAATCCTAAGAAATTATTTAAACATTGAAATAGTAGTTTTCACCCATTACTCTAGCACTTCATAGCAAGATGAAAGTCAGGCACAGAATCATCCCTGAAATCCCAAAATCCAGCTCTCATGGGGTGAGCTGAACACAGTGAAAGATCCTATTTCAAACAAGCTGGAAGACAAGCATTAAGGCCTAAAGTTATACTTTGACTTCCACATATTTGCTTTATAAAATAGATACTTGCAGTTACACATGTGAACAAACATTCACTAACAAAAGGATGATAATGAAAATATTTACAAGAATTTCAAAGAGTAAGTGTCTTTGACGAAAAGAGCTTATTTGGGGAGCTGGTAAAGGGAGAAAAAGTACCCATGGGGGGAGATACAGAGACAAAGTGTGGAGCAGAGACTGAAGGAAAGGCCATCTGGAGGCTGCCCCACCTGGGGATCCATCCCATAGACAGTCACCAAACCCAGACACTACTATGGATGTCAACAAGCACTTGCTGACTGGAACCTAACTTTTTCTGAGAGGCTCTGCCAGTACCTGACAAATACAAAGGTGGATGCTCTCAGCCAACCATTGGACTGAGTACAAGGTCCCCATTGGAGGAGCTAGAGAAAGGACCAAAGTCCCTGGGAGCTTGTAGCCCCATAAGAGGAACAACAATATGAACCAACCAGTATTCCCAGAGTTCCCAGGGACTAAACCACCAACCAAAGAGTACACATGGAGGGACCCATGGCTCCAGCTGCATATGTAGCAGAGGATGGCCTTGTTGGACATCAAAAGGAAGAGAGGCCCTAGGTCCAAGAAAACTTGATGTCCCAGTATAAGGGAATGCTAAGACAAGGAAGCTGGAGTGGGTGGGTTGGTGAGCGTGGGGGAGGCAGGATGAGATAGCGGATATTCTGAGGGGAAACCAGGAAAGGGGACAACATTCGAAATGTAAATAAAGAAAATATCTAATAAAAATTGCTCTGAGGTTAAGAGCAATGGCTGCTATGTTCTTGCTGAGGCAGAATGACTACGATTCAATCACAGCACCCACATGAGCTCACCACCTTCTATTTCTCCACCCCTTTGACATTAACTGCCCTCTTCTGGACTCTGTGGGCAGGGCAGGCACATGGTATACAGACTTACATGCAGACAAATATGTAAAAATAATAATTCAATATATATATTTTTTAAAAATCTACATTTTTGAATTTTACTGATGAGGACAGAATAAAGAACTCATGTGAATTCAGTCTGGAGAATGTAAACACAAAAATGGGCAAAGTAATACAAAGAAAGATTTTAGGGAACTGAAAAATGACCAAAGGCCAATATAATAAAAAAATTATTTACTCATATAAAATTACTATTGAGCGATATTAAAAGACGAGTTCTCTGTTTGTTGTTTGGGGATGCGCCTGTATTTCCCACTTTAAGGAGTACAAATTGCAATCATATAAAACACTTCAAAGAAGTAGCTAATAGAAATGCCTTTAATAAATTATAAGTGCAGTTCTTCAAGATAAAAGAAAATAAGTTAGCTAAAATAACTAGGGAAGGTTAAAAGAATATACATATATACATAAATGTCTAAAAGATATGTATCTTACTATTCAACAGACACAAATATTTTTCTATCTCTTAACTTTTTAAAGTTACATAATTCCCCTAAGCAAAATACACAGTTCTCTGTTTTTTATTCTATACTTTGCGTACACATGACTATTTGAAAATAATCATACAAATAAGTACAAATGAAACAAATTTCAATATTTTATGAGATGATATGTTTATATCAATTTAAGGCTGCCTTAGGGTTTTACTGCCATGAACAGACACCATGATCAAAGTAACTCTTATAAGGACAGCATTTAATTGGAGCTGGCTTACAGATTCCAAAGTTGAGTTATCAAGGTGGGATCATGGCAGCATCAAAGCAGGAATGGTGCAGAAAGAGCTGAGAGTTCTATATCTTTAACTGAAAACTACTAGGTGAAGACTGGCTTCCAAGCAGCCAGGAAGAGAGTATTAAAACCCATGCCCACAGTGACACACCTAATCTAGCAAGGCCATGCCTACTCCAACAGGGCCACACCTACTCCAACAAGGCCACACCTCCTAATAGTGCTGCTCCCTGGGCCAAGCACATGCAAACTATTACAAAAGCATACTTTGGAAATCAAACCATACTGTCACCACTAGGATTAAGGAAAATATATTAGATACAAAAGCTAAAAAATTACTTGTAAAATTTGAAAGTCTATTCCAAATATTTAAAATATATATATATATATAAAAGCAGCAAGTAAGAAAGATAAGCAGCTGGTCATGCCTGTGAGAGATTTCTCTTGATTGGACCATGACTGGAAGACTTATCTTCAATCTAGATGATTCGATGTCAGAATTTACCCTACATCTCGGCCAACTCTTCTACTAGCATCCTATATAAAAGGCATGGAAGAAGGAAGCTCTTGTTCTTTGCCTGCTTATTCATTCTGCCTGACAAGTTCATTCCTTCACTGGCAACAGTGCCTACTTAAGTATTTTTGAAAACCACTGGAAACCAAACAAATTTGGATTTTTGGTAGACAGACATTGTTGGACTACCTAGATAATAGCCTGTAAGCCACTCTAATAAAAATCATACACACACACACACACACACACACACACACATACACACACACACACACCATATATTTATAATATATATAAAATATATATGTATATGTGATATATATAATCTATCCTATTTCTATAATGTTTGCTAGTACACATATGTAAAATATTATATCTTGACACATTAGAATTTCACATTAGAAAAAAGTTCACAATTATCTTGCTGTCCACATATTAATTTATAAGGACAGGTGTGAAATACTTCTATAGAATGATACTTCAGAACAAGAATAAAAATCATAGGAACAAATGGAAAAAAAATCACTAAGACAGACATCTTATTTAAAAATCAATATACTTAATAAGGTCCAAATTGATTTATCAAGAGGAGAAAAAACATACTGTGAATAAGATTAAAAAGAAATTCTCATTAGAGACCTGGCAGACATTTAAAACTTAATAAAAAAATGTGAAAAGCAACTTTTCCAATTTATTTTTAACTTCATGTTACTGAAAACTAATGGTAAAAAATCTGAACACACCTACATGAAGGCATGAAATTGATTTATCACACTAATAATTATTCCAGCCACAAATTTTAAGTACACATTGCTTCTTTCAGTAATTTCTTAAAACATTTCTAGAAGAACACAAACTCCACATAAACTATTACAGGAAATATATAAGTGATGCTCCTTCTCATTTTATAAGGCATGGGTCACCAAGTCCAGATACTCAGTAATCTTTTAATAAGACTTAATCTTCTAAGGGTATACAATAATGAAATACTATGTTGTGTGGCATACAGTTCTAAAATTTAGAACTCCAAGAGCAGCTTGTCAGAAAAGATGGATTCTTCTGAAGTTTTCATTCTCTGCCTTTTGAGAGCTGCATTCTTTCTTCAATTTTTTTATAACATTCCCCTACCTACATATATTCCTAAAATTGCCCCTTTTGAAAGACACCAGTCAAGTTGGGTTAGTATCCCAATCTTATAACAATAACTTTAATGTGAATTTTAGAGTCTCTAGATCCAAATTAAGCTAGGCCTGTGGCATACAGATTTTTTTTTCAGGAAAATATTTAGGTTTATAATGTACAAAATACAAATTTGAGTATTTCTGGGAACAATAAAATTTTCTTTATCTAGAATATCAATCAAAGCAAAATTTTGGAAACTAAATCAAAGGTTACATTTAGAATTTATTTGTGGGGTGTAATGAGAAGGAAAGCCTTTATGTTTATATCTAGAAGGCCATGGATAACTTTGCCAAAGCTACTTCTTTATAAAAAATAATTTCTTCATAAAATAGAACAGTATGTTATGAGGTGAAATTAAATGAGAGGGTAAGTGGATATTCCCAGGAGATGGAGGATGAAGACAGGGAACAAAATAACATTGTTTAATCTCAATGCACTCTTCTAGTAGAGAAAACAGGAGCAATACAAGAACAGACCATTTCATTTTGGCTTCACAGAGAGAGGACAATTAAAAAAAAACACCCAGAAATAGAATGAGACTTCAAAGGGGATTGTTTGGGGTCGGAGGTCTTCTTTGTAACAGAAACACATTCAATAGGGTCAATAATCTACAAGCTTTGTGCCACCTTCTTAACCTTAATATTTTAATTTTTTTCTGTAGAAGGTCTCCATGTTTGTTTTTTTGAGGTTCAGGTCCCAAACTCTGCCATTTCAGCCAGGTCTCCCCTTAGAGGCCCCCTTGTTTATAGGATTTTTTTATTTATTTATTTATTTTAGAAATCCTCTAAAAATATACATGTAGCTATGACTATTTTCTCTGGGTTCCCCTAGCACACACTTTGGATATCAAGTACTGAGTATAATTTCCCTTTTATTGAAAGAATAAGAACCTAGAGAAGCCCATATTTCAAAATCTCAGTGATTTATGTGTCAAAAATCATCTACTAGAAAAGATAAAGGGACGATGATGTGAAGTAGGAGAGGAAAAGCAGTCTAAGTATTGACACCTGGGGTAAGATTGGTGTCACAGTGCTGTCATTGCTGCCATGTGATATTTCCTAACAGGAAGAAGGAATGAGTCTTCTTATACTTATCAAGCACATCATGGAAAGACAGTAGAATATCAAGGACAGGAAGAGGGACGTGGGATGAGTGAGAGAATGTGAGGATAGGGAGGAAGGGGAGGAGTGGAAGAAAAAATGGAGAAAGGGGGGAGCATGGAAAAGAGATAAAGAGACAAAGAGGGAGACAGAGACAGCTATCTGACTGTGGAATTTAGAAGAATGTTCTTGCTCTGGCCACGGATTAACTGATATGAAACCTCTTGAATCAGCAAGAGCAAATCCACACAAGACCAGGCTGATGGCTGTCAACAAGGGAGCTACAAGTTAGCAAGGAAGATAGAAGCAGAGAGAAAAGAAAGAAAATGGAGAGATATGTGGTCAACAACAGTATGAAGAGAGCTGGTACAAAATGCTAAGAAACTTAAAGACAAGTAACATGGAACCAGTTCATGTTTTAGCTATTATGGTTCTGATATTAATCAAATGGAGATTGATTGCCAAAGGGTAGGGCCTCTTAACATGGACGATTGATTTTATTATAAAAAATACATTTATCTTCAGGGCTGGAGAAATAACTCAGGGGTAAAGAACCACTGGTTCAGTTCCCAGAATCCATCAACTACCTGTAACAACAGTTTCAGGAGACTTTGATGCAACTGCCCTCTATGGGCACCTGAACTCATGTGTACATTCATACAAGTGCACATGCATATGCTCATACACACACACAAACAATAAAATGAAGCCACTTTATTCTCTGTCAATTTTTACTATATATATATATATATATATATATGTATATATATATGTATATATATATGTAAATATATATTGCTAGAGAAAAGAGAAAGTGTGCCAGCTTAGACACATATCACACAAACTAAGACCTAACAGCCTAAAAGTTTCACTTTTTTCAAAGAAACTGGCAACATCTAGGTGCCAAGGAATTTATAGGACTACCTATACTATACAGGGCTCTGTCCTAACTCTTTGCAGTCCTGTGAAATGAACAGCAAGCTGCCATCCTCCAAAGTGTTGCTCTTTGGTTGAACCTGAACTGATTTGCTTGACCTTTTATTGCTTGGGAGAGTAAGGGGAGTGGTGCTCCTGAATTATTATAACAGGAATCTTTGCCCGGGAAATATCTGTAGCCACTGACCCGACTGAAAGGTTATAGTCTCTCATTCGGTATTTTCTCTTTATAGGGATTATCTTTTGTGCATAACAATAATAAATAAAACATCTCAACACATCACCTATAGCCCTGGAATTCAAAAGCCCTTTAATATCAAACTCTCCCTCTGGAACTGTAAGTGTGGAGTTGTTGGTTGAAATGGCTGCATCCCTAATCTTCAGAGATAATACAGGGAAGCGTAACACACGGGTGCACACTGGTGTTAAGCTATAAAGCAGAGAAAATATAGCAATGTACAGCCAGCATAACTCAAATAGGATATCTTTCTCAAGCAGTAAAATTCCGTCTCCAGCCCATTAAAATGACGAATAATATGGCCTGGTATTTATATAGTGTCTTCCTACAAAGAGCTTAAAGTGTTTTACTAACATTTTCTCATTAACTGAACCTTCATCTCCATGAAATACACAGTGAGAGTTAGCCTTGTTTTTTTTTTTTTCCTTGCTTCATCTCTGATTATTATGATGTTGGACATGGTGAGTCCATAGAGTCAAGGGCAATCGGAAGACTGGTGATGATAAAAACTTCCCTTTATTTATTCCTCCTTTCCTCTATGCCCATTGATAATATAACTACACAAGTCTTCAATTCTCAAGGGAGACATCATGTCTAGTACAAGTCTTGGGCTTAGTGAGGTTATACATAAAATTGATGACAACATTTGGAAAATAGTACTTACCTTAGTTGTCTATAATTAGGTACCTTTACAATAATTTTAATCATCTTCATGACATGCACAGAGAACAAGACTATTGTGAAGAGTAAAAACACAAACAAACAAACAACAAACATAACAAACATATAATTATTTCTACACATTCATGCATTTGAAAACTAATCAGCATTCGGGAGAAACAAAAGTGCTCAAATGAGTTCTAATTTTTTTTAAGTTTCTTACCATGTATAGAGTTCTTCTTTATCAATCTCCTGTGAGGCTAGCAATATTTCTAGTAAAATTCATCATCATATGATGAGAAGTAAAATACACAATAAATTGGAGATTTTTAATAATGACCAAAATAACTCCATAAAACATGCTAAAATTGTGTAACTAAGTTGATTTGGTTATTTTGATAAATTCATTTTCCTGTTGTGTGATTTTCGTTTTCATAGGGTTGCCCAGCTGCAACTGGTATATTTTATATTTCTTTGTGTGCCTTACTCTAAATGGACAACCATAGTTACATCATTTTTAGGAAGCCTTCTCTTGGGTCCATAAAAATGCATGTTTCTTCTCCCCAGACTTCTGCACTGTATCCATCTGTTTTCAGAGCAACTCTCACCTCATTTCATCAACTATTTGTGTGTGCGCCAGACTTCGATCTGTGTGAAGGGAAGAGAACAAAGCTTATCTATCGCAGCTCCAGGGCTCGGCTTATGATACACTGTGAAGAATGTGTGATGTAATCAATCCTTGCTGATTTCCCTTAATCTTGCCGAGCTGCTCCATTTATTTTCCGAAAGCATCTACAGCTAGATAAATGAAAAATGAGGGATGCAGCGGATGAAGGCATCGCATTGGTCAATATGTGTATTATGATAAACCTTAGTCTTTCAGGAGGAGAGTGCAGTACTTCTGCAGAAACTCAGTGCTGGGCCTCTGTGAGTCACTCTCTCAGGTGCAAAGTCAGTTTCACCTGGGTCTCCAAGTGAGTGCCTTGGTCTGCAGTTTAGTTCACAAACAAGAAAGGTATAAGTATGACTGCACGTTTCTGTTCCCGGGGATCATGATGTATATGCTCGTCGTTGTATGTTGTTCAAACCCACACTGGTTATTGCCATGAAGATCTCTTACTAGTCAAGTTACTAGAATGGGATCTGAAACTATCTGCTTTGCTGTGAGCTTTGATCTGCCCCTAGTCATCAGGCCGAGTATATACACCCTGGACTTAAACATTATTGAACCAGTTTTCCTATTCTTGTTTGGTAAATTCCATGTTCTGTCAGGCATGAGGTTTCAAAAGTGTTTCTTCATGTGTCCCTACTCTTTTTAATGTCTGTTGGTTTTATATCACTAGATGTATCTTCCTTTGTCTGATATATTATGCAGAGACAGGTACACACACACACACACACACACACACACACACACACACAGAAACCCATAGGTATGTATGCATATGTGTGTGCATGCATGTGTGTATGTTTGTGTGTGTTTGTGTATATGTATTGTAATGGCTTTATTCTAAGAGAGCAATGTACACATAGTAGACAGCCAAGACCTTCTGAGAAACATTTAAAATAGTGTATTTAAGAAGAAAAGATAATCATCAAAAGTCATAAGACTCCAAGTGAGTTTTCCTATTATTAACTTTTGCTCACTTCATGGATAGCAGTTTTAACCACAAAGCCCATGAAGCTTCAATCCAACACAGAGAGTTACAAGATACTAACTACTTAGTACTTAGTACTGACAGTGGGAGAAATAGGCTTCTCCAATGAAGAGCACACTGACTGGTGATCCATTACCAAATAGTCTGCCCAGAACACATACATAAATTAACATTTTGGACTATGAACAGGCTATATTTAGGAATACATGTATTTATATATGCATATAGTATATATGTCAACAATCAATGAAAAAAGCCATCACGTTGACAGTGAGCAAAGTGTGGTATATTGGAGGATTTGAAGGGAGAAAATGGAAGGGAAAAATATTGTAATTATATCATAATCTCCAAAATTAAAAAGTTAAGCTAAAGCATATATGTGTGTGAATATATATATATTTAAGATAATATTTTTATCTCATAAATATACTAAATTATTTGGTTCAAAAATGTAAAATATAT
Source organism: Apodemus agrarius (assembly GCA_964023405.1). NCBI lineage: Eukaryota > Metazoa > Chordata > Mammalia > Rodentia > Muridae > Apodemus > Apodemus agrarius. The sequence goes on along the minus strand of OZ030023.1, from coordinate 34,969,447 downwards.
CTTATTAAATAATGGAATTAACAATAATATAGCATTTGACATTGAAATGTAACTTCTATTGTATAAAATTTGCTATGGCAAAGCAGTGCAGTAAGGACATTTCCCAAATTATTTACCAACATGACCACCAGTCCTCATTACCAAACACAACACAGAGACCACATGCTAATATAAAGCAGGTATGATTGCTGGTGTTTGTACAATGTCCTCTAATGCAGTGTCTCACTCAGCTCAGTGGTCATGAATATGAAGAAGCCTCATGGACACCATTGTCATAGTCATGTTTGTTCTGATATAGAAGCATTTTCACAAGTGACTGAAGTGTTGGAAGCCAGGCATGGAGGCAGAAATTATTTGGTCTTTCTTCAAAGTTTCCTGTCAGATACATAGTATTATCCATGTGGATTATATAAACAGTCTAGTATAGCAGGTAACTCACTGACTAAAAACACAGCTGTCAGAACAATCAAACTCCCCAATAAAAATGAATCAGCTTAAACTGGGCAGTGGTGGCACATGCCTTTAATCCCAGCATTTGGGAGGCAGTGGCAGGTGGATTTCTGAGTTTGAGGCCAGCCTGGTCTACAGAGTGAGTTCCAGGACAACAAAGGCTACACAGGGAAACCCTGTCTCAGGAAAGAAAAAAAAAAGAAAAAAAAGCAATTTCTTATAAAATTTGAGATTGTAGTATAATTACATAATTTCTGGTTTCCTGTTCTTCCCTCTAAACAGGTGGTTTTCAACCTTCCTAATGCTGTGAACCTTTGCTATAGTTCCTCATGTTGTTGTGACCTCCAACCATAAAATTATTTTCATGCTACATCATAACTGTAATTTTGCAAGGTTACCAACTATTATATAAATATCTGTTTTCTAATGGCTTTAGATGACCCCTGTGAAAGGGTTATTTAACCTCAAAGGAGTCATGATATGCAAGGTGAGAACCATTGCACTAAACCATCCCATATACTGTCCTTGATTGGCCTGTTTTCATTCATTGTTGTTACATACATATATGTGTGTACATATATTTTATTCCTGAAAATATCAATACAACCTGCTTAGTCTGTACAATATGACTTGTATGTATGTTTTCATGGCCAATCATCCCTAGTGGATAAGCAATTAATGTGCTTTTTTCCAAGGAAGACCATTTCTTCATCAGCACTTTTTTAGTCACCTTGTAGTGTTTTGTTTTGTGTGTGTGTGTGCCTGTGTGTGTGTGTGTGTGTGTGTGTGTGTGTGTGTGTAGGGTTAAGGCTTCCTGGGTTACATCTTTGTACATGTCATCATCTCTGCTACCCTTGTTCAGTTTATGTTTTGGCAGTTAGGCTGGTAAAACTTTATGGGTAGAGCTTCTGATATTACTGGGAGATGCTACCTCACAGCAAACTATCTCTTCCTGTAGTGCTAACAATCCTTCTGCTTTCTCTTTTGTAATTTGTCCTGAGCCTTATACACAAACTTATTTCATTCAACTAAAAAATGGATACTATCATCTCACAATGCAAATGTGCTACAATTTGCACTTCCCAGTTACTAATAGACAGTTGGGTTTGTCACCCCTTTGCAAAGCTGGATTGTTATTCAGACTCAAATCTTCTGTCTTAAAATCAGAAGACAGAATACTGTGACTGATAATGGAAAAGAGTTTCTATAATCTTACTATGAGTGATAATGTAAAAGAATTTATATGCTAGACCATTTTTCTAAATGTTTCATTTTGCGATTGTCTCAAGTTCTTGAGGATTATTTCAATTTTGATCATATTCAGCCCATCTCCTCCCATGTCTGAAACCCCCTCACTCCTCACCCAACTCTGTAGCCTCTTCCTTATAGATTTTATTTTACTAATCAGAATTACTTTTTTATTTATTGTAATCTGCAACAATAATTTACTTCTATAATTTTGTATTATGGTATCTAGTCTGCCATTGGTTTGTTTTCTGTGTATTTCCTCCCTGTCTCTGCAGACTGCTGAACATATCACATTTCCTCATATCATAGACTGTTTCTTTCCTGATGTGAAATTACCATGCACATCTGATCATTTGTAGTTTGGAAATTCAACATTGAATAATCACTTTTTAAAATCCTTCATTAAAGTTATCAATACATCTCTTTCTGCCTGATGTCAGCAGTTGTACAGCAAAACATCACACAATTTATAGCAGTTTCCTTTTGTACACTTATTTTCTATGTAATTTCTTGTTTTCTTTTTCTCTCATTTCCTTTATTGTCAAAATGTCTTCTGAGGAAGTTCTCAGTTAACCTTGTGTAAAGTAAGCCCAGGATTGTATGCCTGAATCTTTCTTTGTTTTCCATTATAGTTTTTTTCAGTGTTGTCTGACATTTACCACTACTAAAAAAAAATATCCCATCCCATTCCTTTGAAAGCAATATGCAGTATCATTTTGTCTCTGATGCTTGGCCTCTGTACCACAGTGTGCACAAGTGGGAGTTTGCTTTTAGTGGTATTGCTTTTTAGTACAGATGGTTAGCAGGACCATTCAATGCTTTAATTCCAGAGAATAACCAATCAATCATTTTCAACTATTGTGTCTCTGCTCCTGAAAATTTTTATGAAATAGAGAAGGACCTTGAGTCCACTCCTTCACTTTTCCATGTGACTAATGGCCTATAGGTTTAGCCTGTGTGTATGTGATAGATATAAACACATGTGTGTGCATATTGTTTGCCCAGATTAGTACATTATACTGATTAAAATACAAAATGATTTGATTGGCTCCTGTTCCTGACTTCCAACTGCAAGAAATTTCCTTCCTTCCTTCCTTCCTTCCTTCCTTCCTTCCTTCCTTCCTTCCTTCCTTCCCTCCTTCCTTCAAGATTTGAATTAGATAAGACTTGAGAGATTTTTCTCAGGACTTAAGTGAAGGAGAACACGAATATGTGTGGAGAGGGTGAGAAATGAGGGGTGATATGTTCAAATATTCATATTGAATTCTCAGATATGAGAATGGTGATAGCAAGAAATCTAGGTTCTCAGGAATGGGTACAATGAGCTCCACTCCTTTCTTTTCTCTAACTTTATGCTGATTGTCACATTGATTTCTCTTCTCTCTGGAATATAACAGTTATAATAGTGCTATGAAATCCTAATGATTCCATCATTGAATAGGGCATTGTGCTGGGATAACAAAGAGTACAGTAGCAGAAGTTTCATATCTTTATCTCTAGTCATGTCAATATCAATTTGGCTCACATGTTTTGTGGTTTGGTATTGATTTAATTTTTTTGGTTTGTTTTTTGTTTGTTTGGGTATTTTTTTTCAAGATAGGGTTTCTCTGTATAGCCTTGCTGTCTTGGAACTCACACTGTAGACCAGGCTGGCCTCAAAGTCAAATTCAAAGAGTTCTACCTGCCTTTGCCTGTTGATGGATCATATGTTTAATAATATTTTTATACACAGAGTTGAGCACAGTGGTATTCAGGAAGTTTGCTGCTTAGATATTTTTATTACTGTTAAACCTCACTTTTATGTGCTCGCCAAAGTTTAAATCTTTTGGTGATTTAAAATTGGGTATTTAGAAAATATTCTTCAAGAAACTTATTTTTGAAGCGCTATTGTTTGACCATTAGAAAGGCAAACCTAAAATGTTTCTCAAATACACATATAAAAGTATAAAGCACCTCCTTACGTTTTGCAGTTCTGGTTACTTTACACGTATATTTTAATGGTTGGCTTTAACTGTCGTCATGGGACAACGTAGAGTCATCTAGGAAGAGCATCTGCTCAGGCACGGACTAATTCATGCTGTCCTTTGGGCATATCTGTGGGGGAACTTCTTGGTCACCTTCATTGGAGTGGGGACACTCTGGCTGAACATGTGCATTAGCAACCCCTTGTTACAGACCATCAACAGTGTAAAAGTAAAGTAGCTGGATACTAAGAATATGTGTATTATTTCTCTCTCTGGTCTTAGATGTGATGTAGCTCAAGTTTGTGCCCTGATGTCCTCACAGGGATGGCTTGCAATGTGGAGCTATTGTGAGATAAACCCTTTTATCCCTAAGTTGTTTTTGTCAGGGTATTTTATCACAGCCAAAGAAATAAAATAGCCAATACTCATTTGATTCTTAATTTCTTGGTTACAAAAGTAGTACCTTCTTTATACAAAAGCTATATTTTGAAAAGAATATTAAATAATCTGGAATGTAAGCTTTCCAGCCATTGATTTGATTTCAACACTAGCTAATGAGTAAATTCTAAAAGATTAAACAACCTAGAATCCCACTTTCAAAATGAGAGCATATAAAACTATAACAAAGAAAAAAATGCTCTGTCACTTATTCTGATGAATTTACTCATTACAAAATTGTGACAGTGAAAAATCTTTTCTGAATTCTATCATAGGTATTGCTCACATAGTTATTCCATGGAATTCAAAAAGAGAATGTATTAAAAAGCTACACATTTGATATAAAGTTATTTTCTACCAACGAAAGCCATAGAGAACGAATTTCCATCTTTATTCACTAGTGAAGAGATAAAAGTGATTTCATATTAGGAAAGCTGAATTTATCCTCTCATCTGCATGGAGTAATCTGGCATCAATCCAGGTTATTATGCGTCTCCTTTCAGCACAAGGTATATTAAATAGTACATAAATAAACATGTCAAGCAAAACCTATTTATTGTCACAAGAAAGTCATTTGGTAGACAGCTTGTCAAAGACTGGAAAATGAACATGTTTCTAAAACTCATTTTGCCTCTAACAGGTTGATACATTCAAGACAAATGTATAGCAACACAGTGTTGCTAAAGGGATAACTGGGCCCCATATATCTAAGCCTTATTAGAAAGCACTAAAGCACATCTAAAGCTCTGTTTTATTTATAACTGCAAGTAATTGCCTTTTAATTGTAATTAATTCTAATCATTATATAAGTGTATTCAACTTGTTATTAGCATGTAATTATGGATTATTAAAAATGCCCCAAACAGAGAAAAAAACAAATATTTTAGATGTGTTATTCTCAGCATTACTTTATTTTACTGTGTTTTTAATTGAAACTAAATTACATCACTTTCTTCCTTCAAGTCCCTCCTAGCAAGCTCCTGAAGTATGTGCCCCTACTTTTAAGCTAATAGTCTTCTTTCTTTATTATTATTAGCTGTGTGTGTGTGTGTGTGTTCACTTATGTATGTGATGCACAAATACAGGTAAATTTAGCCTGTTGTCTATTTTGGTTGGTGGTATATATTGTTGCTAGGTTGACCAGTCTGTATTATAACCAATAAGTTAGCTCATACTTTGAATATATATATATATATATATATATATATATATATATAGAGAGAGAGAGAGAGAGAGAGAGAATATAATATAATATATTATATAATATTAATTATTATTTATTACATATAATAATTAATAATATATTAAATATCAATATATTAATTGTTATAATATAATATATTATAATATATAATATAATATATTTTATATGTGTGTGTGTATAAGAATATGTGTATTATTTCTCTCTCTGGTCTTAGATGTGATGTAGCTCAAGTTTGTGCCCTGATGTCCTCACAGGGATGGTTTGCAATGTGGAGCTATTGCGAGATAAGCCCTTTTCCCCCCTAAGTTGCTTTTGTCAGGGTATTTTATCACAGCCAAAGAAATAAAATAGCCAGTACTCATTTGATTCTTAATTTCTTGGCTACAAAAGTAGTACCTTCCTTATACAAAGCTTTATTTATGAAAATAAATGTATATATTTATTTTATGAAAAATATATATATCAACATATGAGACAACTTATAATGTATATATAAATATACATTAAATTGAGTCACTTTGACTGAGAATGCAGGCTCTGATGGTTTGTATATGCTTGGCCTAGGGAGTGGCACTATTATGAGGTGTAGCCTTATTGGAGTAGGTGTGCCATTGTGAGTGTGGGCTTTCAGACCCTAATCCTAGCTACCTGGAAGCCAGTATTCTGCTAGCTGCCTTTAGAACAAGGGGTGCAACTCTCCCAGTAATCTTATCCAACACTGAGATCCATGATAATAATTTGTCAGAAGTATATCAAACTTACTAAAATGCATTCTTCATATGACTCACCATTAATTATTATTGGTAGTAGTAATAGTAAAACAGTTATAGAATTATAGATATCCATCAGCGCAAACTTAGAGTCCAGATTTAAATCTGCATTCAGAAAGTCTCACCATACCCTTAGAAGAATTCAAACTAGATTTTATTGAGTAAGGTCACCCTGACCCAGAAATACAACTGTCGTTTGTTCTCTCTCATTGGAGGTACCTAGCTTCAAATCTACAGATATGAGGACACAGCCTAGAGTAACTGCAGAAACTAGGAAAGTAAAAAGGGATCATTGGAGCAAGAGAGAAAAAAAATGGCACAGTACATGTGATCTGATCACTGGAATAAGGAAAGAGGAGGCTCTTCAGGGAGAAAAATGTAGTATATATACACAATGGAATACTCTTCAGCCATTAGAAACAATGAATTCATGAAATTCTTAGAGAAATGGATGGAGCTGGAGAACATCATTCTAAGTGAGGTAACCCAGTCTCAAAAGAATACCCATGGTATGCAGTCACTGATAAGTGGATATTAGCCTAGAATCGTGGGACACCAAAGACACAATTCACATACCAAATGATGTCTGACAAGAAGAAAGGAATGGACACTAATGCTGGAAAGGATCAAAGCATCAGTGTAGGGGAATACCAGAACAGGGAAGTGGGAAGGGGTGGATGAGGGAGCAGGGGGAGGGAAAAGGGCATGTGGGACCTTAGGGGGTGCGGAAACAAAAAAAAAAAGGGAAATGAAATGTAAATATTGAATATATCCAATAAAAAAAAAGAAACGAAATTCCTATATAGAATGCTGGTACAGCGTAAATCACAGTATAAACTGACATGTCACAATCAGTATGCCTCATTAAATTTGAATTTCATATAATAAATAAAATAAATATCTTAATGTAAATATGAAAAAAAATATAAGGAGGGAGGAGAGTAAAAAGACCATAAAGATGTTTGAAAAGACCATAAAGAATTATACTGTTAACTATCTCCATAAAAACCCATAATAACTGGCATACTCATATTCATATATGATTTTAATGAATTTTTATTATCTGGTCTCCAAGATGCAAAGATGAGCTAACAAAACCGCCAACATTAGACTTGTAAAGCCCCATCCTGAATTCTTGGACAGTTCTGTCTAAGAAAGTTTCAGAATATATAGCTTACTCCTATTGCCTTCAGTTGTTTGTTGGAGGTGGAAGGTAAGTCTCCATTGCTAACAATCCTTTGCACTTCAAAGGCAGGGCACAAGAATGCTGAGCTGGAACTGAAGTGAATGCCTTTTCCATGAGCACAAGCTTCCAAGATACCAAAAGCTGGCCTCCAAACTTCCAAATAAGGGAAGCCACCTTCCCAGCTATGACACCTATGAACCACATCAATGGCCCTCATGGCAAGACATCCATTAATGGTGCAGTAGTGCCATCTATGCCTTGATGGTAGCCAACAGATACCTAATTGGATTGAAAATCAGCTCAACAAGAGAGAAACCATGCCTGTTATTGGAAACCTACCCAGCAATTCAGGGCTAGTGAAGTCTTAGATATTGGTACAACTACTACTTTACCAACATATTGCCTAAAAATAGTCTCTATACAGTAGTCATTATACTCACAGATAAGTATAGTTCTTGCCTACCACTAATGGAACTTCTCTTTGCTACAGAGACTACTACATAAAACTACAAGTATACAAAATTCAGAGTCTCAGTGGATATATCTGCAAAATGTTCTCACACCTATGCTTAGGGAACACTGTGAAAAGGATGATAGAAGATTATAAGATGTAGAGAGTTCTCTGTGAGGCTCTGCTTCCTAGCAATGTCAGAAGATACACTTAGCAAATTTTACCAATATGTATGCTCAAACATGAGCTGAAGAGGAATAACTCAATAGACATGTAGGCCTCAGCCCTACAAGGAGGACCATTTGAAGCTAAGTCATTCAGAGGGAAAGAGAAGTAATCTTCCTCAGGGAGGAGCACAACGGGTTATCTGATATCGTGTGTTCAGCCAGTGAAAAGGTACTTACAGGTAACATATATAATGAGCAGCTTATGCTTAGGAATGCATGTGTATGTACTTACATATTTATGCAGGCAGTAACAATGAAAACAGGGACCACAAATTTGAAAGAGAAAAAAAGAAGGCTATACAGGAAGGAGGGAGGAAATGAAGGGAGAAATTATATAACTATATTATAAATTAATTCTCAAAAATAAAATAAAGTAAAATATAATTACTATATACTTAATATATACCAATTAAAACCTGTGAATCATTTTAATAAATCAAGAGTTAAAACTAACTTCTTATAATCATTTAATTAAAATCATGTTTTAAGTCAATAAGATATTGGGAAGCTTACAACCTGGTTTCTGCTTTTTGAACATGTTAAAAACAAACATTGCTGTATAATGATAAAGGTCATTTGGGGTCTTCACATTTCTTTGTTTTCTTTTGGGAAAATTTATTGATCTCAAACTGGTTGACGCAGAAGGTTGCCAATCTCCCCCTATAATCTAGAATCAAGTTTCAAGCATTATGGTGGCAACACACAAGTCCACAGGTTCAAACATACATGTACACATGCACACATAAAAACACCAACATGCATACACACACACAAAACCTGTGTTTGCATAATATTATTAGATCAGCAATATCTCAAATTTTTCTTCCCTTTTTGAACTATGGCTAGGACATTACTTCTGGGTTTCATTGAAGAGAAATGGAACACTGTTTATGACGCAGAACTTGACTATATATGGGAGTTGGGTGACAAGAGATACAGAAGAGAATGGAACTTTAAGCCAGAACCATACTCTGAGAAGGATAGGCAGCTGAGTTCACTAAATTCTCCTCAAGTGTTTGTTCAAATGGGGATGTATTCTGATTTTTATCATGCCAAACAATGCTGAAATGTAAAAGCTTTTGTACCACAAAATGCAAAGTGTAACTGAGTGAGGAGTCAACTCAGTCAATAAAATGCTTGCTGAGAGAGCACAAGGAAGTCAGGCTCATTCCCAGAGCACATATGGAAAGCCAGGCATGACACCGCAAGCATTTAATCCAAACACTGGGGACATGGAGAAAGGCTGATCACTGGCCAGCCAGTCTCCACAAGCAGGGTCTGGGATGGACCTTGTCTCAAAAAAGCAAGAGGAAAAACGACTGAGGGAGACACCCAGACTCACCAACATGCATACATACACATGGACAAACACACTAGAAAAAAACATGCAAGCATGTGCATAAAAGAATATATGTACACATTCACACACACACACACACACACACACACACACACACACAGAGGATGCGGAGGTAGAGAAACATGAGACAGAAATCTAAGCTTGCAAGAACAGATCATATGACCTTGCTGGTTGCTCTGTAAGCATGCCCTGCTAAGAACGTCGTGTCTAAGGTTGCAGACTGTGGCAGCCATTAAGGGTGGAAATGGGATGCATGGTTTCAAATAACTCTCTTAGGAAGCACAGTCTCCTTGGCAGGTGAAAGACGGATTGGAAGGGCAGGCCTGAAGGGAGCGCCCTGAGAGTTACTAATGTTTCACACGAGTAATAGAGGAGGCCAGTGTAAGGGAAAAAATGAGGTAAATAGAGAGCAAAATGTGATGAACGGTGACATTTATTTAAAAAGCACAAACAGTATGACTTACAGAAAAATGCAAGATGAAATGTTGAGTAGTGGACCCTCTGCATACCTTTGTCTCTCATTGTCTACCACACAACGGGAGTATGAGAGGAGTAGGAAGAAGGAATCAACTCAGTAGAGATATTCCATTGCTTTTGTTTTTGAGAGTGACTGGGCACATGGTTGACATTATTTGTTTTATGTTATGTTGCTACAGATTAAATCCAAAGTAGATGCTAGACAAACACTACTACTGAGCCCTTATCTCAATTTTAAAAATACTGACTCTGAAGGATGTATATGTGATTTATAAAAATTAGCCTCATGCATAATTCTAGAACTCATCAAGGAATCCTAGATGGATGTGAAGCTGTCACTGTGAAGTTGAAAATGAAATACTATACGTAGACAATAGTAGTGCCAGAGTATAGCAACAAAGAATAAGAGAGAAAAACCTCCAGCATTTGATACTTGGCAATAGAATTATCTAGAAGCAGTGATAAAATTATAAAACTATTAAAAATGATGTATCCACTGGTACTCGGGGAATAAAAGGTAAACCGAAAACAATTCAGAATATGCAAAGCAAAATAATTTCAATAGGAAAAGTGTTCACACTATCAAATTTTCAAAGAAGTAAAATAGCAAGACAAAATAATAATAAAAAGTACAATGAGTCTCTTGAAACAGTTTCTAGAAATTTGGGTATAATCATAGACAAAATAGGTAGGACAAAATCATGGGGCAGAATATAAATGAAATTGTTAAATGCTACCTTTATTGTATTTTTTCAATCAATTTTAAAAAAATAAATACTGACTTGTCACTGTGAGATGGTTGTTCAGCCTCCTGAGCTTAGATGATGAATCCCTAGGCTCTTCTGGGACAGTATTTACAGATGGGATTTTACGAAGAAATTAAGTTTCATGGCATCACAGGACAAAGCCCAGATCTAATAGAACTTGTATCTTTGTAAGAAGAAGGACAGAGAAAGACACAACAGACACAGAAGACAGAGCTCTCTCAAGGAAATACATGGGGTGATGTGATCCCCTGGGAAGTAGTAGCCATCTACAAGCCAAGAAAAGAAAGTTCAGAATGAAATCTGTCTACCTGGCATCCTTGCTTAAATTTCAGCTTCTCGAACTATAGGAAATGAAGCACTTTGGTTGGATCCATCCATTATTCCATGGTCTTTGGCTCTAGGAGCCCTCAGGAATATACTTGGCTTCTATATAGCAACTAGTGTTAGATGTTACTTCAAAAATTCTTGGCTAATTCTATGTTGTATATGACATTCAAAAAAATGTACAAAATCCCAAACAGAAAATAGATCTTCAGAAAGGTATTTTCCAATGCATAAAACCTATATATTTTGTTTTCTGCTGGAAAGGTAATATAAGTTCCATATCTATTACAGGACTGCTCATACATTTTGTATTTGTGGGTAAGGAAAAGCCCTGATAAGAGACGCCTAATACACCAGGACTGGACGGGAAAGCTAGCCATTTCTACAGGGTGAAAACGAAAACCTCAATTCCTTTTTGTGTGGGTGTAACACCCTCAGAGGTACACAGGCTGAGCTGGAAGAGAACACAGCGGTTCCATGCACAACTTAAATCAAGAGAAGGCAACAGGAGAGCAGAGACCATTGCGTTTGCTGTCCCTGGTAGATGGTCACTCTCTTTAACTCACTGATGGACTTTTAGCCTCCAAGAAGCAGACAAGAAATGCCTTCCAAAGACCAAATTGTGTAGCCCTAGCCATCTGGCACCAGGCAGTTTAGAATTCAGTACCTGGTGACAAGAAAAGCAACTGTGCTGTTTACAGTGATTTTCCCAAGAGCCATCTGAAGCATGTAGACCATTCTACACACTGTGTTTGCTGCTCTTAGGAGTTTATGCCCCTGGACCAGAATAAGAATACAGCAGCAGTAACTCTGGATCTGAGCTAGCTAGATAAATAATTAATTGTAAACTCAGCCAGAAGCCAGAACTGCTAGCTTCAGCTGACAAATATCAACTGCCTCTCTGGATCCGAGGCCCAGTGCACAGCCTGGAACAAAGTCCCAGAGTGCTGTGATACTTGCAATATGTGTGACTGACACTTTTAAGGCACGTTCCACCTTCTGTTTTCCTCAATGATGCCCAGCACGGAGTAGCCTTTGCTGATTCTTCTCAATAGAATTTGTCCAGTTCCTGCTACATACTTAGCATTTTGAGCAGTACAGAGATTTTTTGATATGTTAATTGTTTAGGCTAGAGAGAAAGTTAGACCTACCTTACTTTAAATGAATTTAATACATGACCTTTGTGTTTGGCTTCAGTACTTACAATGCATTCATAAAACTGCTAAGACAAGCGAGTCATGAAAGGGCTAAGTTCAAATAGAAAAATGGGAATTTCCCCTTTAGAAACTCAAAGCCAAAAAATACTGGCCATTCATTACATTTCCCCTGACCCATTCTAAATATATTATAGTAATATTCAATCAGAAGAGTTGTCACACTCACATTCAGGAAGGAGTGACCCACAAGTACCATAAGTCTCCTTCCCTGTACCCTCTGTCACTGCCACCTCCTTGTCAAGAAGTCTATGCTTTCATAGTAGTAAACATAGTAGTGTTTCTTGTTCCTCCACTGAGCACTCTCTCTTCCCACTTGTTATTGCATTTGCAATTTGACATTCAGGCTTTGTGATTCAACATGGAGTCTCTCTAGCTTCTTATCATTTTCCTATGGAGAAAAAGTTATACATCATATCAGGTGTCACTGAAAAGAGTCTCTCGATGTCATTCAAACCCACTTATACTGGAGTTTAGTATACCATTACTAAAGGAAGATTATGAAATTGAAAAAAATGGGTTCAATACAATTGCAAACCATTGTGTTAGATACAGATGTTTATTAAACTTGAGGCAGACTGATATTAACAAGAATGGGTGGGGAGGAGATGAGACTGCTGGGAGATGAAGTAAGGCTGCTGTGCAGCAAAGAGGGCACAAGATCAACACTTTAAATCCTGTTTCATTTATCACCATTGCATGGAATTGATTTTCTGTCCTTAGAAAACAGGATATTTTGTAACTGAGCCACCAGAAAGGAGTAGGGTTTGACTCTAAACATTTTTTTTTAATGAAAGGGAGGTATAGGTCGATCTGGGAGGAGTTGGGAAAGGAATTTGAATATGATTCAACTACATACACTGAATAAAATTCTCAAAGAATAATGTTTAAGTTTTAAAAAGGAAAACATGCCAGCTTTCCAAACTGAGTGCAAATTAGATAAACGTAAGTTTTAGAACACCTTCACGGCTTTTCTTACTTTTCTGTGCTTAGCTATAACACAGATTTACCATCACCCAGTGTTTGTCTTTGACGAGGTATATTGAATTTTCTAAAAGTCTTTACTTGTCACTCATACTGTTTCTAGATATTGTCATGACACAGCCAAGTATTTACATCAAAAGATACAGTATCCTATCTTACATTGAGAAGCAAATGGTGAAATTCCCCAAAGTACTGAATCATGAAATCAGGGAAGCCTTTTAAAAGCAAACTTTAAAGGAAGTGCATTAAGAATAGAAAAATTCATTACAGAGGGTGGATCTCTGAACTTTGGGCAAGGAAATGAAGCAACACAGAGTTGGCAGATATCCTGTTCTTTGAAGATTTATTATTATGATTCAGGGGGTGGATTATTTAATTTTGTATCAATGAGGAACAAACTGGGACACTTAGAATTATGAATATAAAACACCCTTAGGTTATTAAAGGTAGTGCTGGGTTAGAACTACTACACAAAGCATCCAGGCATTTGGCTCTTGCCGCTTAAAGAATTCTCATAAGGTATTCCACCATGGCTGCTCTTCATGATTTGAAGATGTCTCAATTGTTTTCTCTTTCATCCTAACCTGAGCACTATACCATCTGTCTTGATGAGAGTACCTAACACTCAACACCCCAGTGCAATTATTGACATATCTACGTACTTGATGACATTCAGCTCATTTATTTTCTCCAAGAACTTCTAAAAATAATGTTAGTATCATTTAATCTTGTCATGCTCCTGTATCCAAAGTGGCAGTCTTTAATGTATTGCATGCTTTATTCTTTTAGCAACAGGGACTCTATCTCTCTCTGTCTCTCTGTCTCTCTCTCTCTCTGTCTCTTTCTCTCTCTCCCCACCTAACTACCTGCCTATTTATCATCTATGATCATCTATATCTATTTATTTATTTATTCATTTATTTATTGTTAATGATACATCCACATTCATACTTCTGTTAAGCTACACATATCCAAATCTGTTAAGCTATACATTTCTCCAAATTTAGAAGAGATAGGTGAATCTTGTATTAAAACATTAACCTTTTTATTAACAACCTTTTAATTTATAGACAGGAATGTGAAATATGATATTCTTTTTTTCTCTGTAAAGAAATGAAATCACACAAGCATATTTCAGAAAATAATATAGTACATTATATACAATCTCATCTAATATTTAATAACCTTCAGAAATAAAATTTTAATATGTTATATATCTTTGTCTTTATTTTTTGCCTTAAACATACTTGCAGTTATTTTGTATTAGTTGTTTTCAAATTGTGATTCATGAATTGTCCAAGACTTAAAAAATCAAAAATAAAATATATTTTGTAATTTTTGAAGTATTTTATTTAATATATTTACATTTGTATAGATGTTTAAAAACTGCATGGTATTAGTACAGTGACAGGCAGGTAGATCAATGGAATAGAACTGAAGACCCAGAAATGAATCCACACACCTATGGTCACTTGATCTTCAACAAAGGAGCTAAAACCATCCAATGGAAAAAAGATAGCCTTTTCAACAAATGGTGCTGGTTCAACTGAAGGTCAGCATGTAGAAGAATGCAAATTGATCCATTCTTATCTCCTTGTACTAAGCTCAACTCCAAGTGGAGCCAGGACCTCCACATAAAACCAGACACACTGAAACTAATAGAAAAGAAACTGGGGAAGATCCTTGAGGACATGGGCACAGGGGAAAAGTTCCTGAAGAGAACACCAATAGCTTATGCTTTAAGATCAAGAATTGACAAATGGGACCTCATAAAATTTCAGTTTCTGTAAGGCAAAGGACACTGTCAATAGGACAAAACGGCAACCAACAAATTGGGAAAAGATCTTTACCAACCCTACATCCAACAGAGGGCTAATATCCAATATATACAAAGAACTCAAGAAGTTAGACTCTAGAGAGCCAAATAACCCTATTAAAAATGTGGTACAAAGCTAAACGAAGAATTTTCACCTGAAGAATTTTGAATGGCTGAGAAGCACCTTAAGAAATGTTCAACATCATTAGTCATTAGGGAAATACAAATCAAAATAACACTGAGATTTCACCTCACACCAGTCAGAATGGCTAAGATTAAAAACTCAGGAGACAGCAGGTGTTGGCAAGGATGTGGAGAAAGAGGAGCACTCCTCCACTACTGGTGGGATTGTAAGCTGGTACAACCATTCTGGAAATCAGTCTGGTGGTTCCTCAGAAACCTGGGCATGACACTTCCAGAGGACCCTGTTATACCACTCCTGGGCATATACCAAGAGAATTCCCCAGCATGCAATAAGGATACATGCTCCCTATATTCATAGCAGTCTTACTTATAATAGCCAGAAGTTGGAAAGAACCCAGATGTCCCTCAGTGGAGGAATGGAAACAGAAAATGTAGTATATTTACACAATGGAATACTACTCAGCAATTAAAAAACAATTAATTAACGAAATTATTAGACAAATGGATAGAGCTGGAGAACATCATACTAAGCGAGGTAACCCAGTCTCAAAAGAATACCCAAGGTATGCACTCACTGATAAGTAGATATTAGCCTAGAATCTTGGAACACCAAATACACAATACACATGCCAAATGATGTCTGAGAAGAAGGAAGGAGTGGACCCTGGTTCTGGAAAGGCTCAATGCATCAGTGTAGGAGAATACCAGAACAGGGAAGTGGAAAGGGTTGGATGGGGGAACAGGGGAGGAAAAAGGGCATGTGGGACCTTTGGGTGGCAGGAACCAGGAAAAGGGAAATAAAATGTAAATAAAGAATATATCCAATAAAAAAACAAAAAACAATAAATTCATGAAATTCTTAGGCAAATGGTTGGAACTGGAAAATATCATCCTAAGTGAGGTAACCCAATCACAAAAGAACACTCATGGAATGTAATCACTGATAAGTGGATGGATATTAGCCCAGAAGCTCTGAATACCCAAGAGACAATTCACATATCAAATGATTCTCAAGAAGAAGGAAGGTGAATGCCCTGGTCTTGGAAAGACTTGATGCAGTATTGTGGGGGATTACCAGGACAGAGAAGTGGGAGGGGGTTGATTGGGGAACTGGTGGAGGGAAAAGGGCTTATGGGACTTATGGGGTGGGGGAACTGGGAAAGGGGAAATAATTTGGAATGTAAACAAAGAATATAGAAAAATTAAAAAAATAAAATAAAATGCAAGAGTAGGTAAAAATGCAAACCTAGGAGTAGCACAAAGACATACCACCAATTACAGTAGTTATAATAATGACCACCTCAGAGAAAACATTCATATTTAACTAAGAATGTGCTTGGTACTGGAGTTTCCTCCATGATTACAAAAACTTCTTAGTTATGCAGAGGACTCAGGTTCGATTCCCAAAACCCACATAAAACTAAAGGTTATGCTTGGAAAAAAAAGTAACATTTTACTAATTTGTTCAAATATCAATACTCAGGTATCTGTCTTTTGATATTATATATGATATTCTATATGATGAGAGATAGGAGGTTTATCGGTTGTGCAACTTAGTAAAATGCTGTGCGTACCAAGACACATTGCCACTGAAGTGCAGGATGGACCAGAAACCCCTTTTATTAAGTTCCTTAGCACACAGAAAATCCAGTACAACAATATTTTACAAAATAATGCTTTTACAAATTTCTCATTCAAATTATAACACATTGTCTTTGTTCTATTGCTATGATGAAAACACCATTACCCAAAAGCAAACTGGGGAAAAATGGGTTTATTTAGCTTACTCTTCTAGATCACAGTCCATCATTGGAAGAAGTCAGGACAGGAATTCAGGCAGGGTAGGATCCTGGAGGCAGGAGCTGATGCAGAGGCCATATAGGGGTGCTGTTTACTGGCTTGCTTTCCATGGCTTTTTCAGTTGCTTTCTTATAGAGTCCAGGACCACCAACCCAGTGATGTCACTACCCCTAATGGTCAGGGCCCTACCCCATTGATCACTAATTGAGAAAATGCCTCACAGCTGATAGATTTCATGGAGTTATTTCCTCAACTGAGAATCCCTCCTCTTTGATAATTCTAGCTTGTGTCAGCTGGCACACAAAACCAGCCAGTACAGACATAGAATTGAATTTTGACATTCTAGAATGAAAAAAATAAAATGGTGTCATTTCAGATTACAGTCTAGAACTGACATGTAAAACAAAACAAAAAAAGAAGTGTAATGTTGAGGTAGACTAACTGCATGTCTCATCTCTCCTTTTACATTCTCTCCTCCAAATAAAATCCTCCAGTCTAATCCATAGCTCTTTAGCAGAACACCCGCTGCACCAGCCTCGTTTCTGTCCTGCAACCATCTTCAGTAAGCACACAGCTCTTCCCCTCCAAACTCACTTCTGCATCCATTGCTCTGTGCCAGCACCGAAAGCGTCTCCAGCAGGCACTTCCTGGTAACACACAGACCACTTTCACCAGGAAAGAAAGTATCCTAACTGTAGATCTTGAGCTATCCCCACATTCCTCAAAGTCCAAAACCTCAGTCTCATAAACAGCTCCATAGCAAGCCTTCTGCTTACTTTCTACCCCTATTCTTAAGGGACTAAAGCCCAGTGTCTTAGTTAGGGTTTTACTGCTGTGAACAGACACCATGACCAATGCAAGTTTTATAAAAGACCACATTTAATTGGGGTTGGCTTATAGGCTCAGAGGTTCAGTCCATTGTCATCAAGGCAGAAACATGGCAGCATCCAGGCAGGCATGGTACAGGAGGAGCTGAGAGTTCTACATCTTCATCTGAAGGCTGTTATTAGAAGACTGACTTCCAGGCAACTAGGGTGAAGGTCTTAAGCCCACAACCACAGTGACACACCTACTCCAACAAGGCCACACCTCCTAATAGGTTCACTTCCTGGGCCAATAATATACAAACCATCATACCCAGATTCTAGTGATGCATCCTGCTTTCCTCCCTCTTGTGAAGTCCTTCACTTCCCCCAACTTGTCCTCATTTCTTTTTTTCTACTCGATATATTCTTTATTTACATTTCATATGATTTCCCCTTTCCTGGCTCCCTGCTCCCTGAAAGTCCCATAAGTCCTCTTCCCTCCCCCTGCTCCCCCATCCATCCCTTCCCTCTTCCCTGTTCTGGTATTCCCCTACACTGCTGTACTGAGCCTTTCCAGAATCAGGGGCCTCTCCTTCCTTCTTCTTGGACATCATTTGATATGTGGATTGTGTCTTGGGTGTTCCAAGCTTCTAGGCTAATATCCGCTTACCAGTGAGTGCATACCATGAGTGGGTTTGAGATTGGGTTACCTCACTTAGGATGATGTTCTCCAGATCTATCCATTTGTCTAAGAAGTTCATGAATTCATTGTTTCTAATGGCTGACTAGTACTCCATTGTGTATATATACCCGCACTGCGGAGGAGTGTCTGACCTGCAGGAAGTCCCTTGGTTAGGAGCTTTTGTCCTCATTTCTATGTCTCATATCCCAATCCTCAGAAACAAATTGTACCTGGAACCCCCCCAGTCCCCCCAGTGCCCAACCTATCAGGATCCTAGATTTCCTTACAACCAACATAGAACCATCACACACTCCTAAGAACCAAGGAACAAAATATCCACCCAATAAAGACAGGACTGAACAGCAATACCTAGAGTGACTGTCTTAGAAATCTCAGGTGTCTATATGCCAGTGTAAAAACACAATCAATAACAGTCAGCACAATATGTCTCCACTAGAGCCCAGTAAGTCTACCACAATGGGCCATGCATATCCTAACATACTTGAAGATATGCACAGATGAAAAAATCATAAAAAGAATTTATGAATATGATAGATGTTCTAAAAAGGACTTTAATAAATCCCTTGAGAAAAAATCTATGAATATACAAAGAAATAATGAAAGGAAACAAATAAAATGCTTTATGACCTGAAAATAGAACGATAATAAACAGAGAAAACTCAAATTAGGGGAATTCTGGAAATGAACATTTAAACACTCAAACTGAAACCAAGAAAGAGGCAAGGTTTACCAACAGAATATAAAAGATGGAAGAGGTAATGTCAGGCATTGGAGACAGGATAAAATAAATGGATAAATTGGGCAAAGATACTGTTAAATCTAAAAAAAAATTCTTAAATAATATACTCAGGAAATATGAAATCTTAGGAAAAGACCAAATCAAATAATAATAGAAATAGACCAAGGAGAAAAAACACAAGTCAAAAGCATAGAACATATCTTATCAAAATCATAGAAGAGTTTTTTCCTAATCTAAAGAATTAACAGCTGTCACTTGAAGCATACAGAACACCAAATATACTGTACCAGAAAAGGAAATGCCCTCTCAGAACTTAATAAGCAAAAACACAAAACTTATATAACAAAGAAATAAAAATTAAAAACCACAAGGGAAAAAGACTAAGTGACTATAAAGGCAGACTTATTAGAATTATATCTGACTTCTCAATGGAAAGTCTAAAAGCCACAGGAGCTTGGATAGATGTACTGCAGACTCTGAGAGACCACAGGTGCCAGCCCAGACTACTAAACCCCTAAAAACTTTCAATCAGCATAGATGGAGAAAATAAGATACTACACGACAAAGCCTAATTTAAACAATGCCTATTTAAAAATACAGCCTTATGGAAGGTACTAGAAGGAAAGTTCAACCAAAGAAGCTTACTACACCCATGAAAACAGAAGAATAAACAATTTCATAGCAGCAAAATCAAAGGGGACACACACACACACACACACACACACACACACAATACACACCACCACCATTAAGAATAACAACAAAATAACAGGAATCAACAATAACTTAATATCAATGGTCTTAATTTTCCAATAAAAACATACAGACTAACAAAATAGATGCAAAAGCAAAGCCCATCCTTTTGCTGTATTCAAGAAACATGCCAACATCAAAGATAGATATTACCTATCTACCTAGTGTAAAAAGTTGGAAAAATATATTCCAAGCAAATGGTTCAAAGGAGCAAGCTGGTATAGCCATTTTGTTTAGTACCTAACAAAAAAGATGTAAAAGCAAAACTAACTAGAAGAGAGAAGGACATTACATAGTCATCAAAGGAAGAACCCCAACAAGCTGACATTTCAATTCTTAATATCTATTCTCCAAAGGCACTCATTTTTTTATAATAAATATTACCACAGCTTAAATCACATATTGATTCTCAGATACTGATAGTGGGAGATTTCAATACTCTCTCTCATCAGTAGCCTGGGCTAGGATGACAACCTGTATCAAAGAAACAATGAAATGCAAATGGCAACTGAGATACAAATCCTCTGTAGTTGTGGGGCTAGAGAGATGGCTCAAAGGTTAAGAGATAGCTACTGTTCCAGAAGACCTGGATTTGATTCCAGCACCCAAAAGGTTGGTGGCTCACAAGTTCTAACTCCTGTCTCAGGGGACCTACACCCTCTTCTGTGTTCAGGAGGCACCAGACACACATGTGATGCAGACATACATGCTGGCAAAATACATGTACACATAAAAATAAAATCTTCAAAGCATTCTCTGTAATTATGAGTAGTTTGGAAAAACATATTCTCATGTTTTAGTGCACAGTAGGGGAATGCATGTGAAGATAGTGCATAGTATTTGGCTACAAATAAGTTTTTAAATGTTATCACAAGATGGGGCTGGAGAGATGACTCAGCGGTTAAGAACACTGACTGCACTTCCAGAAGTCCTGAGTTCGATTTCGAGCAACCACATGATAACTCACAACCATCTATAATGGTGTCTGATGCCCTCTTCTGGTGTGTCTGAAGACAGCTACAGTGTACTCACATATATAAAATAAATAAATAAATCCTTTAAAAATGTTATCATAAGAAAAATAATAGATATAGGAGAAGATAAATGTTTTATCTTTATTCAAACATCCTAATACTTAATATACATATATTACATGCAGGCACACACATATGTCATTACAAGATCCCATGTAAATATGTGCAACCTCATTTGTCAATTTAATAGTTGAATTTAAAAACCTTATGAAAAAGCCTTTGGAATGTAAACATAGAATATAGAAAATAAAAATTAAATAAAAAAAGAAAGAAAAACCTTATGAAAAGTGTTATATATCCTACATGTATGTAGATTTATATATTACTTTAGACTTTAATTTTTTTAAAAATTACCATTTTTTCATCATTTGAAATTACACTGTTTTCATTGGAGAACAAAGGGTTTATTTCAGCCTACAGATCCTTTGTGTGTGGGGTGAAGTGCTCTATAACTATGTGTTAGGTCCATTCAGTTTGTAACATCTGGTAGCTCTATATTGCTCTGTTTAGTCTTTGTCTGGATGGCCTGTCTATTGATGGAACTAGCTGTGATATCCCAATGGACAACTGAATGCATGTGGATGATAAAGCCACATGGTTTATTGTGTGCATTTTTTTCTTCATGAGATTTTTACAACAAATTTGGTTAATAATATTCACTTGTTTCTTCTATGTACTACCAGGCATGATAGCAAATGGATGGATATGTACATGACAGGGAGGTTGCTCCCATTTTCTGTGACCGTCAGCCTCTGACTCAATACAAACTAATACGGAGAGTTAGGGAGGCAGAGTGTTGTGCTGTAGAGTGTAATAATGAGTGTAAACAATTATACAACAGAGGACACAGAGTACACAAACATCTGTAAGAGGAAAAGAACAAGAGACACCGGAATAAGGACATGTCTGTGTAGAAAACCCACTTCTAATGAAATGAGTGGACATTTATTTAAGCAGCCATGGAAGGAGGTATCTTAAGTTAAGATTAAGTTTCTTGACAAGATTTGGAGGCAGGGAAATAGAACAATTTCTGAAGGACAACACAGAATTTGAGGAGAACTTTACAAATTGCACAGATTTTATTTAAAAAAAAAAAAACAACCAAAACCTTTTGTGGTGACAAGAATAGAAACTGCAGGGGAACTAGGAGATGAGGAAAGAAGAACCAGAAATAAAGCAGGGTTAGGAGGTGCAGGCGGCAACTCTACACTATTTAAGGATGTAGATACTCTAAGACTTTATGCCCACTTGAATCTTCTGATTTCCTATTGTCTGTCTCATTTCCCCGGCCCAGTTTTATTTTCATTTAAAATTGTCCAAAAGCTGTTCTTAAGGACTCCCCATGCATGTCACAATGCCTCTCTGCAGCCTCAACAGGGTTAAAATAAACTGCTAATGGCTCTCAAGGTGGAACCTCGTTAAACTGTGCCAGTTGCAGTGGGGAACCGTATGACTCTAAACGTAATAGATAGTACTGTGTCTATTCAGATGTTAGATGTAAAATATGAGAATGGTTTGATTTAAACATGTGTTTTAAAATTCCTGAGTAGGAAAAGGGGGAGAGAAGAAGAATATATGGAAAGAGCTAAAGACTTCTTTTTTTTTTTTTTTAACCTTTAACAAATGGAATCGGGGGGGGGGGATAAATGGCAATTGAAATCCAGTGTGTGATATGAGAAAGAGAGAGATTGAGAGACAGACAGACAGGCAGGCAGACAGACTTCTAAGAAGGTTCCATGCTCTATGATTCACAATTCTCAAGTTTCTCCCTTCCTTTATGATTAAAGTTTGGAACAACACCCTGCAAGAGGGTTCATTGCCTTGTGATCCCCAAGGGTAGGGTGTCAGGCCAGGTTCTTGACACTGTCTATACACTCACTTTTTATAAACCATGCTTTTCACTTCCTTGGACATTGTGACATAAGCAGCAGATAGTTAAATCCCATTGCAGTGATTCTCTGAGAACGTCAAGTTTAAGCCGTGATTATGTATAGACTTAGAGCAGTACCCCTGGGAGCTGGGTCACAGTGTTCTGTGCCTGCTCAGCTCCTGCATGACACCGGCAGTAGTGAAACCAAAAGGCAAGGCAGGGAGACACCCATTCTACCTTTATTATATTTTGTAGATACTATGTATACAAATAAATGGAAATATTTTTATCATAACTATTCACTCATTCACTATGGAACATGTTAATAATATAGTATACTTATCTACTGGAGAAAATCTCCAGTAATACATGCATAAGGACAAATGGAGAAAGGGGATAAATGTCATATATTCAAATACTTTTCATCATGACTCCTTTTCTTCCTTTCTTCTTTCTTTAAATAACATCCCTAAGAAATGCACAAGCCCCAAACCCTACCGTAATTTGCATTCTTGTGGTTAAACAAGCCAGTGTGAACTCTTTAAATAAGCCCTCAGAGCTTCATAACTGAGACTCAAATATCAGGGTTGTGCTTGATCATTAAACATGGTTTCAGCTGTGGTTTGTGGTCTCTTGTAAACTAAGCCTTGTGGAGAGACCCCATGTTTACAGCTCATTTGTGATGCTTAGCGAGGGAATGTATCATTGCTACATGGAGACGTTAATATAATTATTAATCTGCCTTTTCCATACATGTCTCCCATTGTGTGGTCATAACGCAATCCTGAAAAGTAGTTCTTTGGAAATTGTTTCTGAAATCATAACCTCAGTGACTGGTGGGAGGCAACGGCTGGGAGCTGTGCCTGCACCCGATGCTTCTGCTCTTCGAGCACACCAACCTTCTGACTGCACCCGGCCCTTGCATCTTCTGCCTTCCTTGTTCATTTAACCTTCTTTCCCTGGCCTTCCCAGGTCCTCATTCACTCATTCAGCCCCCACCCATTTACGTCATCAGTACTGTACTCCTGTTATTTTGCGTGATAGGCAGCATGTCTGGTCTCTTCTAGTACAGCTGGCCTCAGTTCCCCTGATGAATGAATGACAAAGAACTTCAGTGATGCATGGGAATTAAGCATTAGTTGGATCCCCCCCCCCATTAACAGAACTCATTGCAAGCGGCAAATATTGCATCATTCTCTTCCTGTGGTTTTCTTGTTTTCTCAATTCCCTCTGTGAAATATGAGCTTGGCCACCATAGCAATCCTGACCTTCCTTACCAGTTTACATTCAGCACACAGTGTATACACACACACATACACACACACACACACACACACACACACACACACACACACATACATACGTATGGAATATCTGAATGGATGTTCCCACATCAATCAAACAGAGCGTAGTTTCTTTTTTGCTGAGCCTAAACAAACTGAAATAACAAGAATAACTTAGTCTATCACCACCTGCTATGTAGTAACTAACAGACAATAAAGAGGGGGTAGTTGCTGAACTTTATGTAGACAAACTCCACCTATGTTTTCGCACCACCTAATAGATTCAAAAAATAAGAAAGAAAACAGAAAACAAACAAAAGACTAATGTCCCCCAGCACGAATTTCTGTTGCAAAATAGAAGAAAGTTTAGTTACTTGATATTTGACCAACTCCATGTTCTTAGTGTGTATATGGAACAAACTCACAAGTTTCTGATACACTCGTTTCTTTAAACAGGACCTGAAAGAATAGAATGACTAGCACCTTGATTCTTTCTTTAGATAAGTGCTCTGAATCTATGTACGCATGGTGCAATTCAAATAAGTAAATATGTCTGAGAGGTTATATTTCTTCAGGAATTTTTGGTTAGCTGATTTATCCAGCTTTACTATCTGGTGAATTCCATGACTCCCAAGACTTTGTCAGTAAAATATTAGCAGTTAGTTCCAACTATTTTGCTGCATTCATGAAAGCAGTCTAATTGCAACCATGAGAGCAAAGGTGTCTGCAAATGGGTATAAAAGAAAACAACTAATATGTTGCTTAGTATTTTTTAAAAAAATGTAAAAGAACAAATGATGGACATTGAGAAGATGAAAGCTGGTTGGATCTTCACTAAGAATGTCAGTAGCTATTGACACTGAGGGGGGAGGTATTGAAAGACAGATATGAGGGATATCTGGGTTCTTTTCAGCTTCTGGCTGCTAGGAACATACTAGAGCATGTGTCCTTATTACATGGTGGAGAATCTTCTAGGTATATGCATGGAGGGACCCATGGCTCTAGCTGTATATGTAGCAGAGGATGGCCTTGTTGGACATCAAAGGGAGGAGAGGCCCTTGGTCCTGAGAAGGCTTGATGCTCCAGTGTAGAAGAATGCCAGGACAAGATAGCAGGAGTAGATGGGTTGGTGAGCAGGGGGAGGGAGGTCGGGATAGGGGGTTTTCAGAGGGGAAACCAGGAAAGGGGATAACATTTGAAATGTAAATAAAGAAAATATCTAATAAAAAAGAAGAAAAAAAGAAAGACAGATATGGACTTTGGATATACACACTGCATATCTGCATATCTGCTAATTCTATTCATGCTGTTGTCATGTGTTTGGTTTAAGGCTGACCATTTGCTTAGTCAAAATTTTAATCTAAACAAAAGTTAAAGAGGGGTGTCAACTTGCTGGCATGCCTTAAATCTGAATTATCCTGAGAGACTCGTGTTTTGAACTCCAGTCTAGTCTGTGGTACTGTTTTGAAAATTGAAAGGCCTGGGTGGCAGACCTGGGTACTGAAGCTTCCTTCTCTAGGTTATGCCCAGTTCTGATTGTGGCCTTTCCTCGCCCCCTGAGCTACCAGACTCAGTATGTGTTCCCAGTATATGTTCTCAGTCCAATAAACTGAGTTTGTTTTACAATCCCTTCCCTACCAGAATGCACAGAGGACCTCAGAATCAAAGATAGTCACCTCTCTGGATCCCCACACTTCTGTGGCAGACCAAGAACAAAGTGTTTGGAAGCTTGAGAGCAGAAATGTAGCTCAGAGGAAGAGTGCAGGCCTAGCATTTGTAAGGTTTAAGTTTGATTCTCAGCACTACAAAATAAAATAGCACAATAAAAGCAAAGTAATAAATATTATCAACACTTACTCTTTGTTTATCTGGTTCTCACCGAGCAAGGAATAATGCAGAACAGTGATTGAATGAAAAAAAAATCTTCATATCACTAAGGCAGGCGCTTTAGTGAATTTTTCAAAGTATATTTAAAATTGGAATTTTGAAGGATTAAATCTATAAAATGCCATGTTAAACTGACTTTTGAAATTTGCCATTTGAAAAGGATCAAAGTACATTGTCAGTAAGACTAAAATCAAATAAGTAATCAGAAGCCGGAAAACTTTATTTACAATGAATTGAAACACAAAATAACATTAGGGAAGAATGGGAAGGGTGAAGGAAGGCAGTTGTTGATTATAATTCCAAAGAGCAACAATAAGCACTACACATATACACTTACGCATGCATGGATGTAAACACATTATATACTATTTGTTAGATGAGCATGGCTCTGTCTACATCCATTCGTGTGTGTGTGTGTGTGTGTGTGTGTGTGTGTGTGTGTGTGTGTAGTATTTTCTTTTTTTTTTTTGGTTTTTCTTTTTTTTCAAACTAAATTTTTTTATTTTACATTTTTTTTATTTTCTATATTCTTTGTTTACATTCTGAAGGCTTTCCCCTTTCCTCGTTCCCCCCTCACCATATGTCCCATATGTCCTCTTCCACCCCACCCCACCCACCCACCCACCCCCACCCCCGCCTATTCCCCAATCACCACCCTTTCTCTGCTCTATTCTGGTACTCTCCTACAAAACTGGATCCAGTCCTTTCAGGACCAGGGTCCTCTCCTTCCTTCTTCTTGGGAATCTTTTGACTTGCTAATTGTGCCTTGAATATTCAGCACTTCTGGGCTCATTAATATCCACTTATCAGTGATTGCATTTCATGTGTATTCTTTTGTGATTGGGTTAACTCACTTAAAATGATATTTTCCAGATCCAACCATTTGCCTACAAATTGCATGAATGTAGAAAATACTATAGTATAAAATCATGTACTTAAGAAAAAATGTTTATTAATTAGGCTCTAGGCCCTATAACTCACCCACTCTCTCATTTATGACCTCTTCTTCCTTAATTAGTATTGTTTTATGCATGCACACACACGCACACACATACACATATACACACTGCATATCTGCATATCTGCTGATTCCATTCATGCTGTTGTCATGTGTTTGGTTTAAGGCTGACCATTCAGACTGGATAACCTATCAAAGGTTACATATTACAAGACAACAGACTCTCCCTTCCAGCAGCAATTAATTTAATTAAATTAATTAAACTGTGGGGATTTTATTTTTATTTATTTACATTTTTAATCTAGCAGTGAGGCTGTGTAAAAGTTAACATATGAATGGGTATTGTCATTTCGCAGGTCATGCTTGGCTATGATATTGTTGAGATTCTATTGGTCTAGTTTCTCTGTCTTAAATAGTAGGAACAATCTCAAAGCAAATGTTTTGGTCTTCTGGTTCATACAATTATTCTGCTCCTTCTTCCGTTATGATGTCACAGTCTTAGATTGACAGGTTCCTTTGTAGATATATCAGTTGAAATTCACTACCCTATCATAAGCTGCTCTTTTTGACTGTGATAGACCCCATCTGCTGCAAAAGGAAGTTTCTTTGATGAAGTGAGATAGCGATGCTTATCTGTGGGTATAAGGATAGGCATTTATAATGCAGCTAGAAACTATACTGGTTCACAGAAGTCGCAGTAGTAGTTTCTCCTCTAGAGCCTATGAGTGACTAACCATAATTGTATATAGGTTTATATAACTAGGTAGGAATTTCCTTTTATTTAGTAGACTCTGAGTCCAATTAATCAGCCGTTTGTTACACCGGAGATATAAGTGCCACTATTGCACCTCAGGAAAAATCTTTCTGGGCTGGTCAATGTTGTAGTTCATAGAATTTTCAGTTGTGTAGGACTACTGACTGATTCTCTCTCTAGGAACCTTGTAGAACAACCCTTGGTATTATAAGAGCTAGTCCTCAGGGAGGAAGTATCCAGCGCTCATGTCCAGCCCTGTTTCTCTAAGTGCTATGTCCACGGTGCCTTAGATGTGGGTATAGTACCTGGAGCAACCACAGAAACCAGAGAATAGGAGACCACAGAGAAGGGACAAAGAGGAATCTCTAGAGAGGAGAATAGAAGAACAGAGATATTATTAATAGAAAATATCCATAAACCCGGGGAATATATAATCAAGTTACATCACTTATGTGATATTGATTCTCCCAAGACACATAAACTATGTAGCAAAATTATGTACCCAGTAATGTATTGGAAACCTACTTTTGAGTTGTTTAATTGACAATAGCAAAATGAAATTAAAATGAATATTGAGATTAGAAAATCCATAGAATAAAACCCCACAGAAACTAAGTAAACATAACAAACTGCTTGGGCTATGGGGAAGTTACAAACAGCTTGTGTCTATCTTTTAGTCTTTTTTTTTTTTTTTGATAATTCGTTATTCTGTTTAACTGGAAATTCTGATGAGTTCTCAGACTTCAGTGGGCCATTGTAGGTTTGTTTTGAGGTTTATTTCGAGCCATTTTTATAAGGGTGAATGTAGTAGAATAATCTTTTTGAGTCCTCTAAAAAAAAAATCTGCATCTCAAACTTTCATGGTTCCATGTAAAACAACTCTGATTTATTTTTCATTTTCTATTTAACTAAACACTCCACACAGTCATCAGTGTGTACAAATCAAACACAGAAAAGTATACACCAAAACTCAAATATAACCAAATCCCACTAGCCAACAGAATTGGGTAGCACTTTTAGCCTCTGGAAGAGTTTCCTACATCCAAAACAACATGGCCTCCATCCCTTTATAAACCATCTGTCTTGGCACAGATAGCTCAAAATACAGAGCTATCAAATACTTTGCTTCATGACTAGAGTCTTGAAAGTTAAAGTGACTCCTTTTACTATCAGCTCTGCAAATGGAAGCCAAAAGAGCCATTGGCTGCAGGTGGATGTCAGTCATCCATCATGACCATGGGACAGCCCAGGTTCCCTGTAAATGCATTACATTATTGAACTTAATTCATGAAGTATTCTTGAAATATTTAGAGTTGCTCCAAACCTTACAACTCTAAAGAGTTTCCAGAAGACAGATGAATTGTTATAATACAAATCTTCAGACTTTACTTTGAAACAATTAAATTATTTTCTTTTTCCTCATCTAGAAAAACCATGAAAGAGAAATGTTTTTCTTATTTTTCACAGATTTTCTTTTCTCTGAAATAGTCTTGCTACCTGTTCTGAGGCGATTTGGTCCCTGCTTTAGACACTGAAGGTGCAGCAATTAATGTGAAGGACTTAATTCCTACATATGTCGACTTTATTTTCTGAAGGAAGAAATTTGACAAATAGGTGCATATATATAATTATATATAATATTCTATGATAGGAATGAAAGGAAGAATATAAAGAGTTAAGAAGTGAGGAACACATAAAGATGGAACAGAGACTGAGAGAACAGACAGCCAAGGACCGACCCTACTTGAGAATCATTCCATGCAAGAAAGCCAACCCTTGACACTATTAATGATACTCAGTTATGTGTGTATACAGGAACCTAGCATGACTGTCTCCTGAGAGGCTACATCCATAAGTATATGGAAACAAATGCAAAGATTAAATATCAGACGAAGCTCAAGGAGTCCCATGAAGGGGTGGAGTGAAGTATTGAGCAAAGCAGAGGGGTCAAGGACACCACAAAGAAGAATCAACTAACCTGGAACCGCAGCGGCTCACAGAGACTGAAGTACTACTAAAGAGGATGCAGGGGGTAAATCTAGACCCTATCCATTTGTAGCAGATGTGTAGCTTGCTCATGTGTAGGTCCCCTAACATTTGGAGCTGAGGATGTCTCTAATTCTGTTGCTTTCCATTTGATCTCTTTCTCCTATCACAACTAACTGGTTGAGGGAAGATATAGGATGGGTACCCAAGGGGGAGAGCTTCCCCTTCTTTGAGGAGAATAGGAGAGAGTATTTGGGGGAGGGATTGGAGAGTGAGATTGGAAAAAGGAGGGGGATGTGATCAGGATGTAAAGTGAATTTAAAAAAAAAAAAAGAGAGAGATACAGGGAACAAGTACCAGTACCCTTGCACTGAACTGAATGATGGTTATGGTAATGAACTAGTTTGATGGATACCAGAAAGGGCAATTTCAAGCAAATAAAATAAAAGGAGACGCCAAAGATCAATAACCAACCAATTAGTCTGGCTGACATGAAATAAGTAGTGTTGCCTTGAGGATGAAGCACAGGTGGAAACAATGTGGGCCTGTTAAACACACAGGGAGATGTGGACTTTACTTGGTGGTCATGGTCTTGACAAGTTGATCCTACCTCATTTCAACCAGGAAGACTCAGTAAAGGGGAGAAAAACATTTTCTTTGCTTCTCTGGAATTACCAAGAGGAATAATGCTACTCTTTTCTTTAATAGAAAAAATCAAAGGATGCAAAATACTTCCACACTCAATAGGTCAAGTTGTTCTGCCTAGGGAAGAGCTTTTCACTCAAAAGCCATAGCTGGCTTCCACTAGATTCCTGATGAGGTCTTTGTTATGGGAAACATATTTCCTCAATTCTTACACCTGAACATATCTCCTGTTCCTATTATTTTAGCCAGAAGCAATAACAATGTCTTAAGACGGGCAGTTTTAGCAGGAGTAATAGTGTGCATATTCTCAAGTAGAAGGTGTTTTAGGATGATCCCGAAACTGCAACTGTTTCTGTAACAATGAGAAATGGGTAGAGCTGCCCTCTATAAACAATAATACACAGTGCAAGTAAACAGTATCATCAAGAGTAGACTATCAAATATTCTTTAACTGCGCAAGCAAGCTTCTGTGCTAAACTTATGCACTGCATTGTTTACTTCACTGGGTCTCTACACGAGAGTATCTGATGCTGGCATATGGTGGTACTGTAAATAACTGTGTGTGTGTGTGATCTATGTGTGTCACACTGTGCGTAAATGCTTTGAACTCTGAATTGCTTCTTAAAGTACAATCCTCAAAGAAGGGAGTTATATTTATTTTGGGCATATCTGTGAAATAAATTAAATAGCAAACAAAAGAGACAATGGGTACAATATATACAAAGACTGATATGTTCTTCCCTGACGACTTTCTGAAGACATTTAGGATATGCAAAAAAAGCTCACTCACAATGTTTTAATTTTATTACTGACCTAAATATTTGTTATTTGGTCCAGTAGTTCGAGGTCATTTCACCAAACTGGGGAAAACTAAAAGTGCATGAGAATTTCCATTCCTATTCTGGTTAATGTAAGTAGTTAGATTATAATATCAGTTTCAATGGCTATAAAAATAAGTGAAAAGCATTTTTTCCCACTTGAATGTATTGGACCACATGCCAAAGTAAAATCACGGTTTCCCATTCTGTTCTGATAAAATGTCAAGTAGGAAACATATGGATAGTTAATGTCAGTGTACTGCAGAGCACAGGAGACTGGGTTTGAGATTCTGCACAGCTATATCAGTTTGTGTTTGTTGGTTGAGTATATGGGTCAAAAAGTGGGCATGTCTTCATAAAGCAATATTAGCATTTTCTCTCATCTAAAGATGAATCAATTTGACTGTCAAATATTCTACAATTTCATTGTCCCTGAGTCAAAGGTTTATATTCTTCTAAGTTAGACAATTTGGGTACATCATAATTGCTATTAAAAACAAGCCTTACTAAATATCTTGCTAAATTAGCTAATTTTTTTATCTCTTAAAAATCATCAGAGACCACTACCCAGTCCAAGCTACAATATAAAATCTTGAATGGATGTTTACTTTGTCATTCATTTCTCCATCATTGTCCATCAGAAGGGTTTTATCTATGGCAAGGTTTTCTTTCTTCAGTCTATATCCTGTCTCCTCCTGTCTTTTATTTCTGTGTATTTTTCATTATGTCCTCTATTAAATTTATATACATCAAAAGCCCCATCCCAAAATCATTTAAAGCTTTCAGGGCTCTGAAGATTTAAAAGACAAAGATGAAATAACATGATCTCTTTTGATCAGCCTAGCCTTTAGCTAGTACTGTAGCATTCCCTTACCTTGAAGAATAAGCTTATTCAGCCAAATCTCCTGTGTTACTGTCTATGTGTTTCACTTCCAACTTAGAAGTCCTTGCTATATGGGAATTGAACTTTTGCCCCAATCTTTCACTGCAAGTGACCTTGCAAATAATGAGACACATTCATCTTCCAAAAGTATCTCAGCACATTTTTATCATACACTGATTAACTTTCATGTTGTTCACCAGTAGGCATTCCGGAAAGACTTTCTTCCCATGATATTACTTCTATATTGTTTCCGTTTACCTCCTGCCATTCAGTAAGTACCCCACTAGGATATGTTCACATTGCTTTACAAATTGTCCTTTCTGTATCTTTCCTCGCTGTTGGATTTCTTTGTTCTTTAGATTAATAATTATATTTTTATTCCTAAGACTACTTTGCAAGGCTAAAGTTAGTAATTAACAATGAAAAAGGTTTAAAGTTGCCCTATAAAAAAGACTAAGAACTTAAGATTTGCCAAAGGAAAGCATCTGCAGAACAATTATTATTAAAATATGAAACAAAGTATCATTACAGACAATATGAAAACTAATAAATTAACACATAATTGTACAAATTAAATACTTTTAGGTATATTAGTTGAATTATTAAAAGGATATACTACAGGGACAAGAAAAATGGTTTATTGGTCAAAGACACTTGCTGCTGTTTAAGGGGAGAGAGGTTTGAATCCTAGCACCTACATTACATGCCACACAACTGCATACATAATCACACAGACACACACAAGCACATATATGTAACGAAAAATAAAATGACTCTTTAAAAACATACTGATGGCATCATGGAAAAGAATAAGTTTATCAAGAAAATCGATTATTTTAATCCTTTTGTTTCTGTCTTCTTCATATATTCATAATTGAAAGGCCACCCAGTATACTGTTATTTTAATTGGAAGAAAACCATTTTTATCATATTTTGTAAATTAAGCAGAGAATAGTTAAAATTATAGAGTCCCGAACAGATGATAAGGTTAAAACATTAAGACACTGACCTTAATTTTGTTCCTAACACACAGCCAAGATCTGTATTTGAAAAATTACAATAGCCCACTTCATTCCAATCTGAGGCCATTCCAAGAACATGGTCCATATGGTCTCCCCCGGGTTAGTAACCTGGCCATACTCAGTACTTTAACCCTGCCTTTCCAAATTGGATCCTTGTTCAACAAAAGGAATGTTTGAAAATTGATGCAGCTATTAAAAATAAGTGTGGAAGTTTCAGAAATAAACTAAAAGTAGAACTGTAATTTGACCTACATATTCTACTCTGGCCCTTATACCCAAAGGATTGTACATGTCTCTTCAGAGATACTTGCTCAACTATTTTAATGAGAATCACTACATTGACACCATCCACAAAGTGAGGAAAGGATGGTGTAAATGTGGTACAGATACCTATTCAATGGAATTTTCTTCTGGTGTAAAAAAAAAAGAAGCCAATTATGAAATTTAAAGATAAGGGGGTCAAACTAAAAGTAATATGTACTGTAAGTCATACATATACAGAAAAACAAATGAAAAATTGCTTCACGTTCTGCCTCATTTGTACAGTCTTGGTTTGGGTTTTATTGCTGTGACTATTCATCACAACCAAGGAAACTTTTATAAAAGACAATAGCTAATTGGGGATGGCTTACAAGGTCTAAAGTTCAGACCATTATCATCATGGAAGAAAGCATGTCAGCATCCAGGCAGGCCCAGTACTGGAGAGGAGCTGAGAGTTCTGACTACAGGGAGGAAAAACTGGCTCTTCCACACTGAATTTCAAAGCCCACCCTCACAGTGATGCATTTCCTCCAACAAGGCCACACCTAAGAGCGCCGTTATGTCCCATGGGTCAAACATATTCAAACCCTAACAAGTAGATATTAGATTTGGATCTCTTAAATTTATATTCAGTTTAGAGTTACTATAGAGGTCAGGAATCTAGAAAGATGGTGTTGAAAGGGGAGGCACTAAAAAAAAAAAAGCTGTATGAGCATATGAAATAGGAATACTGGGATAAAATGATTAAATCAGAAGAGAAATAAGAGATGGGAAGATGAATGCCGAGAGAAAGGATAACTAAAATGAAAGGTATGTGGAAAAGGCATATGGAAATTTACTATGTAGTAACCAATTTGAGCTGAAAAAATTGTACTTATAGCTTTACAAAGCTCATTCTAAAAGATAGAACTATTTTTTAAAAAAGCACAGTGTAAGGTATGAGATACTTCCTTGTGAGGTTTTGGTCAGAGATAGTCACAGCAGAGACCACAGAACAATACAAGCTGTTGTCATTCCTCTTGGTCAAGGACAAAATAAAAAGATGCTGTTGCTAAAGACAACTTATATATCGTTTGCCTGCTGTAGATCAGAGTTCTTAACCTGTGGGTTATGACCCCTTTTGTGGTCAAATGTCCCTATACCAGGGATCACATATCAGATATTTACATCATGATTTATAAAAGTAGCATAATTATAGTTACAAAGTAGAAATAAAAATAATTTTACGGTTGGAGTCACTACAACTTGAAGAATTGTATTAAAGTGCCACAGCATGAGGAAGGTTGAGAACCTCTGATATAGATGAATTAAGTTGAAACTAAAGTAGACACCTTCCCCTTGTCAGCCTTTCCAAAGGCTCAGGAAACACTGTAGAAAGAAGAACAGGAAGAACGAAGAGCAAAAGGGAACATTCAATAACTACTGATGTTCTGAGTCTTCATAAAAATGATCCAAATAATAGCCATATATGGCTAGAGGAGGAACCCTAGTAGCCTTACCCTCATAGTTAAAAGATCCTATTAATGGAGCTAAGGGAATAGGGAATCATTGCCTTAAGACGTTTATCCTTTGGTGACTACCCAGGCTCCAGTAATAAGTCCAAACCCAAAAATTAAATAAACTATCTTGGTCATGAATTATTTGATCTGCATTCATAGATTCAGAGACTGATATGTATGAGGTGGTAAGAAAACATGAGGACGGACATACAGATACACATAACAGAAAAACTGGAATTGGGTCAGTCAGTGCTCTGGTAAAGGCATACCATCTGCAACCAGGAAGCTGTGTGTGTGTGTGTGTGTGTGTGTGTGTGTGTGTGTGTGTGCATGTATGAATGTGGAGAGACTTTGAGCTAATAACAACAGTAGTTCTCTATAGGGGAGCAACAACAGACTACAAATAACCCTGAAGAAAAAAAATGTGTCGATATTGTCTATCCATAGCATCAACATTTCTGTACATGGACCAAGAGAAGGTTTAGCTATTCTCCTGGGTCTGTACAAAGAATAAAGATATACAGAGTTTAAATGTAAAGTATACAAAGCTGGTAATATGAAGAAAGATTAAAAATGATTATTACTCAATTGTACATTAGATAATTACAAGCTAAATGGTATGTAGAAAAAGCTACTTTGGGGAAACAAACAAACAACATAAACAACAAAAATCATGAGGGAAAACATAAAAGTCCAGAGTATAAAATAAAACTCTATTTTAAATATAATTAATTCACTGTTCAGCTAACTGTACTGGAAATACCTTTCAGAAAAAAAAAAAAACACAGCATAGCACATTTCCTACTTTTCTTGTTAAAAAAAATTCATTGTCTTAGTTTCAGATGCTACATTAATTTTCAATGTGCTATAATATGTGCTTTACCTCAATTATTGCTGACTTCTCAATATCTGCAACTATATTCTTCAACCTTGGAACTATAATTCCGTTATTTTTTTTTCTTGCCCCACACCTCCCCTCCTCCCCAGATTCACTCCCCTACTGTTTCCCTTCAGAAAAGAGCAGGCCTCCAAGAGACAACAAGCAAACAAGAAAAATGAGATACTATAAGATGAGGGCAAAGCTCTTATATCTAGGCTGGCCAAGGCAAACCAATAGGAGGAAAAGAGTCCCAAGAGGAGGCAAAAAGAGTCAGGAACACACCTCCTTCCACTGAAGTCCCACAAAACACCAAGCTCATAGCCATAACACATAGACCTAGTACAGATGCATGCAGGCCCCTGCTTGCCATTCAGTCTCAGCCCATAGTGCCTTATTTATTGAGTTGATGGACCATGACCTCCTGGTGTCCGCTATCCCCTCTGAATCCTACAATCTTTCCTCCCTCTTCCATGGGATTCCCCAAATCCAAGGGAATGGGTTCCAATACATTGCAACCCAGTTCAAGCCAGTAAGTACTTACTGAATTAAATTGAGTAGATATAATGATAAAATTTAATGGTTTGGAAGAAATGATGAACGGGGGGTGTATTATCATTGAAATTCTCAAAAATGATGAACATTTTCACAGTAAAACACATTTATAAATTGGAGGATCCTGAATCGGGGAAATTCCAAGTTGTGTGTAATAGCAGAAGTACACAGCTGTACTCAATGCACACTGAAGCCAGTTTTACACTGAGATAATAAACACTTTGTAAAAAAATTCCCTAAGTAAGCATCAGAAGATAATTTTGAAATCCTCTAAGACTCAAAATGTTCATGCCTCTCTTGTAAGAGTTTGTTTCAGATCAATAAATATTTTATTGAATATTTAACTATGTGCCAGGTACTAGAGAAGTCCATGGGGAGATATCAGTGACTGATATATAGGGTCTGAAATCCAAATAGGTGGAATTACTCTAGCTGAACTACATGCATGTGGTACCTATTATTTCTATCAGGGATTTTTGCTTTGGGAGCTAAAGGACAGAGGTGGTATAACTTTGCGTCTTGGGTACTCATTTTTTCTTTGTCATTTCACTACCACAGACATCTACACTTATCATTAAATGTCTTTCAAAGACTAATTTATTTGAAGATTTGGTAAATGTTCTTGCAAGATTACAACAAAATGATAACTATTAAGGATTGGTGTTTGAATGAATTACTTTTAGTTGGTTCCATTAACTTATATAATGCACTGTAATTTTCTGTATATAATTTTCTCATTTTGTCTGAATGAATATGGATTATTTAACATAATTATTTATTTTAAATTATATTTATTATAACATAAGTAATTATGATTATTTAACATAGAGGAGGGAATAAATTTTATCTAAGATTCTTTTGTGTCTGTAATTCCAACAATTAATTAATTAATTTATTTATTTATTTATTTATTTATTTATTTATTTATTGTTTTGCTCAACTTCCTTTACCAACAGAAATATTTGATGTCGAACTTAACATATGAGAAAATTTTTTTTTTCTTTTTGGTTTTTTTTTTTTTTCAAGACAGGGTTTCTCTATATATCCCTGGCTATCCTGGAACTCACTCTGAAGACCATACTGGCCTCAAACTCAGAAATCTGCCTGCCTCTGCCTCCCAAGTGCTGGGATTAAAGGTGTGCCACCACCACTGCCCAGCATGAAAAAATATTTAAGAAAGATAGAAGAAATTTATTTTTGATGTTAGTTTTAAAATAAGAAGTATGCCTTTGTTGAGAGAATCCTGATGGCTTTGTTTACCACACACTGTTTTAAATTCACCCACACTCCTGATTCAGTCCCCACTATTCTCTGCACTGATACACACTTAACAAATAGAACCTCATAGTTTCTACAAAATGCTACAGATGCTACATCCTAGTTCAGTCAGACAAAACCCAAGTGTGTTAGTTGAACAAAGTTTACATGCTCTTTCTGGGAGCTGCATCCTACATTGAGCAGAAACTCAGAAGCTGACCTTTTCCGCCATAAATCTGAATCACGCTTTACTAAGTACATCATAAGAAAAGCATCCTGGTGTTAAGCTTGCTTTTGAAAAGTTTGTATTGTGCCACGTGCTGACTCCTCTCCACCATTTCTTCCAGCCTGTGTGTCTATTTTTATCAGACATGAGACATGGTCTGTTTCCCTTCTTTTCTTTCTCAGCAATATTCCACAGTCTTAGTTACTACACGTTTCCCGTGCCCTCACTGAATTCCACACTCTAACTTTACCTTCACATCCCTCAGAAAATGTCAGCTTCTCTTTTTTTTGTTTTTTGGGTTTTTTTTTTTCCGGATTTAGCTAAACATAATAGGTACCTTTCGTAGGTCAGGAATTATTCATCACTCTCTCGAACAGATAGGTGAACACATGCACACAGTTCTGCTCCATGAGCTGCATGTTTGAATAGAACAATTGCCTTGAAAGAGAAAAGAAAAAACACCATTGTAAAGTGGTGAAAATTTAGCAAGGAGACACATGAAAGAGCACAAAGACCTGAACAATGTTCCCGCACTGAGTATGCTTTATGTAGGTTTCCAGATGGAGAGATCCCTGAACGCTGTGTTTAGATGTCCTGATGTAAAAAGCCTGAAGCAACGCTTAGGAAGCTACAGTTTTAATCAGCCAGATGAAATTCATTTCGTTTCTCTTTTACAGGAGATGGGATAAAACCAATGTTCTCACACATATTAAACAGCCTGTCTACTACAAAGGTGTGTGTCAGTCCAAAAGTATACCTTGGATTTTGTTTTCTCTCTCTCTCTCTCTCTCTCTCTCTCTCTCTCTCTCTCTCTCTCTCTCTGTGTGTGTGTGTGTGTGTGTGTGTGTGTATGTGTGTGTGTGTGTGAGAGAGAGAGAGACAGAGAGAGACAGAGAGACAGACAGAGAGAGAGAGATAGAGAGAGAGAGAGAGAGAGAGAGAGAGAGAGAGAGAGAAAGAGAGTTTTCTATTGTACATGTCTTTGATTTGATCCTAGCACCAGACAGGCAGAAACATTTGGATTTCTCTGAGTGTGTGGCCTCAGAGACACAGAATTCCATGCCTTGCAAAACTAAATATTCTTTCATCGGGTCTGTCACTAAAAAGAGAGAAAGGAACATTTAAAAAAGGAAACACAGAGTTTGCTCCTCCTTTGTCCAATTGGGGTTTGCTTTCTTTCATTCTGAATCCATAAGCAGAAATAACATTAAGAGCAGTACTAGCAACAACTAACTCTTAGGGAATAAAATTAAAACTTATTTATTTCACTTGCATACTTTGTAGCCATTTTAAACAAAGTACTCTTTTTTTTTTTATCTTTCAGACTTTTTTTAAATTTTCTATATTCTTTGTTTACATTCTAAAGGCTTTCCCCTTTCCAGTTCCCCCCTCACCATATGTCCCATAAGTCCTCTTCCCCCCACCCATTCCCTAATCACCCCCACTCCCCACCACTTCTCTGTTCTGGTACTCTCCTACAAAATTGGATTTAGTCTTTTCTGGACCAGGGTCCTCTCCATCCTTTTTCTTGGGAATCTTTTGCTTAGCTAATTGTGTCTTAAGTATTCAGAGCTTCTGGACTCATTAATATCCACTTATCAGTGATTGCAATTCATGTGTATTCTTTTGTGATTGGGCTAACTCACTTAGGATGATATTTTCCAGATCCAACCATTTGCCTACAAATTGCATGAGTTCATTATTTTTAATTGCTGAGTAGTATTCCATTGTATAAATATACCACATTTTCTGTATCCATTCCTCCTAACAAAGTACTCTTAAACGTGTTACTGCCTTAAACAGAGAACAAATTCTTAAGACTGACACATCTTTTCTCTGTGTAAGGGTCCTACCAGACTTACTAGTCATAGGACTGAACATTTTACCTATGTCCTTTTGTACTTATGCCAAATTGTTGTTGGCATCAAGAGATCAAGCCACAATCTGAGATGAGTAGGTTATGATTACATACAACCAATACTCATATTTGGCATTAAATTTTCGGCTGCAAGTAGCAGAGGCCCCAAATCAGGTTCTACTAAACAGTATGACCACACATCCTTCTCCCTATTGCAAGGTATTTCCTATGCATCACATTTAGGCAGCGAGAGGCCAGTGATTGGAGGGGAGAGAGGAGGAGGAGGAGCCATGAGAAGGAGGGGCGGAGAGAAAGGGAGCCTGGGAGCTACAGGAGGGGTGGAGGAGGAGGTACGTAGATCTAGATGGTGTCAGAGGTGTACTGAGAGGTTAGAAATATTGTGACAAAACCTTATCATTGTAATTTGGCATTATTTAATTGGTAGTTTCATATACATAAATATATTTGGTTAACAACTCAATAAATGGATGGAGCTGAAGAACATCATCCTAAGTGAGGTAACCTGGTCTCAAAAGAACACTCATGGTATGCACTCACTGATAAGCGGATATTAGCCTAGAAGCTTGGAATATCCAAGACACAATCCACATATAAAATGATGTCCAAGAAGAAGGAAGGAGTGGCCCCTGGTTCTGGAAAGGCTCAGTGTAGCAGTGTAAGGGAATACCAGAACAGGGAAGTGGGAAGGGGCAGATGGGAGAACAGGGAGAGGGAAGAGGGCTTATGGGACTTTCGGGGAGGGGGAATCCAGGAAAGCGGCGATCCTTTGACATGTAAATAAAGAATATATCGAATAAAAAATAAGAGTCATGCTTTACCAGGCATTTTGGATGCAGGGCGAGACCCACAGGGACTTGGTGAAGAGGTCTTGCAGGGCAGCACTCATGATTAATTATTACCGATTGTACCTTCCTATCAATAAATTGAGGGTGTGAGAGATCCCCTGAGATCCATAAGTGGACACTGTCTCGCATCCTACCATTCCAATGGTCACGTATACTCTCAGCTACAGGGGTTAATGGTTCAAGAGTTACTGAAGAATTTTACATCTCCTGACCCTGTCCAGAGAACATGCCTGTAGTTAAAGAGGGAGAAAGCCTTCTAGGTGGCTGGTAATAGGCCCAGTCATAGTGCTTTGGCAAAATCAGGGTTGGATTATCGTCTCTGGAACAGTCGCTGAAAATGGAAGATTAGATCGATTAACTCATAACATCTGTGACTACACTAATGGCTACTTTCACGGTATATTTTTGGAAAGCTGTGTTTCTGTAAATTTTAAAAACAATCTGTTTAATAAAAAAAGAATTATTATACTGGTAAGAACAGATACTACACTTAACTTTAGCCAAAAGGCTGAGGTAGGAATTGGGGGTGGGGTGGGGACATTCTCCTGGAGACAGGGGGAGGAGGTATGGGATGTGGAACTGTCAGAGGGTGGACCTGGAGGGGGATAAATCTGGATTTAAAAAAAAGATATAATAAAATTAAAAAAGAATTATTTATATAAAATATTGGATATTTTATATAAATATTTCCAACACATATATACTATATGCATTAGATGACACTGCATTTCTGCAGTGAATGACTCTAAGGAGCAAACTGTTTTATTTTGAGGTGATGTTTAATATCAAAAGCACATTAGTTTAAATAGATTTTACATCATATTTAATAGAAACTAATAGAACACACTGTCACATGAAAAGGATGTTTCTAATTTCAAATTATACACATTGGCATATCAACAAAAGGAGCTAAAGTGATTTCAAAAGAATGGATGGAGTTTTTGTTTTGTTTTGTTTTGTTTTTTCTAGACAGGGTTTCTCTGTGTAGCCCTGGCTGTCCTGGAAATCACTCTGTAGACCAGGCTGGCCTCGAACTCAGAAATTTGCCTGCCTTTGGATGGAGTTTTTAATTTAATCGTTGGACTCAAAACCAGAGCTTTATGGTATGATGGGCAGGTACTTTCTCTCTAAGCTATATATTCACCACAAAATGGAAATTTTTGTATCTATAGATATCTATCTTTGTTGTGGATCATTGTAAATATTGTTTTACTATAAACACAGAAGAAACCATAGTTGAATGAGAAGAAAAAGGTGAATTGCCTGCTACAGAAACAGTCATTACCTTTAGCTGTTACAGTATTCAGATTCCAAATTTCTTTTAAACCTCCCAAACAATGATGATATTCATAAATGCTTACACACACATGTATATATATGCATATTATATATATGAGATAATCAGTGACAGTGAAAATAGATATTTTCTGAAATAAACTTCATCTGAACCAGTTTCTGGCTTTTTAGTAGTCTGAATATATTCAATTTTAATGCAACAATCATAAAAAGGACTTTTATGCCTTAGTTCTTTTTATTTCTTTAATTCTCCATTGACCTTAGTTTACTATTTCTATAATCTGATGAGCTTGGGTAGAAATCTTAACATTTAAAGCTACTTGAAACTCAGTTAAGATTGGCCTAAGTTATATCCTAACCTGGAAAACACACACAGGATCTATATGATTTCAAACAATGTTGCGCATATTTCAGTGATCCACAGTTACAATTGCTTTAATTACAGAATTTTTGAAACAGCTCACAGAGATTAAGTATATAGTGAGCATTTTTAAATGAATCTCTTTGTTTTACAAGGTTAATATATATAGTCATGCATAGACATTTATATAAACACAGATATCCTTGAGTCATGATATGGCCATGTTCAGAAAACCATCTTATGTTTAAAACACTTTGCATTTAATATTGCCCTGCTAAGTAAATACCAGATCTCAGCATAGCCTGACATTTTCTGGCTCATAACAGTTACATTTGCCTATATTTAGGTGAAACAATCTACTACAAAGGCAATTTTATTTTACAGTAAATACCCCATGTGCACAGTGAGAGGCATTGTGTAGATACAATGTGATGCAAAACACAATATCCAACATAAGCTGGCTACACAGTGAATAATAAAGCTGTAATATTTTTAATTTTTTGAGATTACATTTTAATTAATTTTCCACATTCCTCTCATCTCTCCCAATGTTCCAATGCACCTTGCCTAGCTCAGAAAATTATTTTAAAGACTGCATAATCCAAATGGAAAGAAATAACAGAAAAAATAAAGAAAGTAAAAAATTAACAATTTCAGTAAATCAAGAAAATGTTGAATCTCTAACTCGATAGCCTGAGATAAGGGGTATAAAGCATAAATTCTCAGTATCCTCTACGTTCACTCAAACTTTAAAACAGTTGTGTGTAAACAGTGAAGATACATGCAACATTCAGAAGGATAACACTGACAGCCTCGTTGGGCTATATCAGAATTAAAACTCTGCTCAGCATTGTGAAGTTACTCTAGTTCACCATACTGAATGACTTAAAATGGAAAAAAGAAAACAATAACATCCCAGGACATTCAATATAAGTGAATTACCAAGTTAAATATTTTTGAAACCTTGGGAGAAGGCTCAATCTGATTCAAAGTTGTCTTAACTTACCTAGTATCTATTGTCAATGTCACAGTGACTCCTCAAATACCAAAAACTCTCCCCTCCATGTGAAGAAAACTAAGGGACGTCAGCTCTTGACAACTCTATACAATGCTCTATCAAAATTCTCAGATAGGCAGTTCAATAAGTTAAAGAGAAACACACACACACACACACATGGAGAGAGAGAGAGAGAAAGAGAGAGAGAGAGATGTTTAAAAGATAAGAGATATAAAAAAGATCATAGATTCTTACCACTAAGATATTAATTATTCAGATTTATTATAGATCTAATAAAATCAAAATATAATCTGAGCAATTGCGTTTTTTCTCTTCTTTTAAACTCCTTGACATCCAAAGGCAATCAATAAATGGGACATTATGAACCAAAAGCTTCTATATAGC
Organism: Apodemus agrarius; assembly: GCA_964023405.1. Taxonomy (NCBI): domain Eukaryota; kingdom Metazoa; phylum Chordata; class Mammalia; order Rodentia; family Muridae; genus Apodemus; species Apodemus agrarius. The sequence continues at coordinate 34,926,024 of OZ030023.1, read as the reverse complement.
AATTGATGGCATCATTGGAGTAAAAAGGAACCAAATAAAAATAGGAAAAAATCTTTATCTACTATATATCTGACAGACAGATATTATTTAGACTATATAAACAACTCAAAATTGAGCATCTAGAAAACAAACGAGCTAAAATAAAACTGGGGACTAAAAATAAGTAGAGAATTTTCAAGGATAAAATGTAAATGCTGAGAAATGTTTTTTTGTTTGTTCTTTTTAATGTTCAAAATCCTTTGTCATTGCAGACTTGAAAGGTTTTTATTAGATATTCCTGTTTCACATTTCAAATGTTATCCCCTTTACTCGTTTCCCCTCCAAAATCCCCATATCCCATTCCCACTCCTCCTCCTCACTAACCCATCCATTCCTGCTTCCCTGTCCTGTTGATGTTTCATCTTACACCACTAAGGACAGATGACTAGAAATATGTTGGTGTGACTGTAGAGAAAGTGAAACAAGTATTCCCTGATTGTGGGCATGCAAACTGGTATAACCACTGTGGAAATCCGTGGGATGATTCCTCAAAGAGCCAGAACTAGATCTTCCAAGTTATCCATCTGCGCCACTCATGGGCATAGACCCTCAAACTGTATCCATTTAGAGAAACTCTTTCCCATCCATTTTCACTGCTTCTGTACGCACAATATCCAAGAAGTAGAAAGAGCCTGGATGTCTACCAACTCAGAAATAGATAATAAAATACAGTATATATTCACAATAGGGTATTACTCAGAGGTCTAAGAATTTAATTGTGAAACTCACAAACAAATGTATGGTGCTGGAAAAAAGTCTTCTGAGCGAGGTAACTCAGACCCAGAAAAATATACTTCACTTCTTATTTGTAGAGCTTAACTTTGAATTGTCATGAGTGTATGTTTAATTTTTGATATCCGTAGATGTTAGGAAATTAGTAAGCAGCAATGGGAAGGAAGCAGCAAAGGTCAAAGCTCATTAATGGAACAAGAAGGGTTAAATTATAGGTGGAAGAACTGTTTAGAAGAGGAATATGAGAGAGAGGAATTTAAATAACTTTAAATGTCATATGGAAGCATACTACTCTAGAAGCTTTATAAAATATACATATATACACACATAATACGAAGTAAAATATAGTTTTCCTGTAACAGGATGAAAATATTTCTAGAAAAATAATCATGTCATACCCAAGTGTGAACCCTGTGAGCTATACAATGATCTTGTCTTGCAAGACATGTTCATTGGGATAACCCGGGCATGAACATCAAGGGAGTAATCAGCTACTTTCTGATTGGATTTAAGGCCTGCCCATCAAAACCAAATCCATACCTGACTCCAATACCAGGAACTTGTGACTAGTCAGGTTCAAGGCTCACAGGGAGAACCTATTATTAATTTATTTTGCTAAATTGATTTAGTATTAAACTGTCTCCTAGTGACTTATTCTTTTGTTTTATAGAAGAAACAGTTTACTTGGTTTATAGTTCCAGAGAGGTAGAGTCCATCACTTCAAGGAAACCATACCAGCAAATAAGAGGTGTTAGAGCAAGAGGCTGAGAATCACATCCTCAACAGTCAGCATGAAGCAGAGAAGTGAAGCTGGACATAGGCAAGGCCTTAAGCTCTCAAAAGCCTGGTGCCAAGTTGTATATACTTTCCCTATCAAGGCCACATCTCCTAAACCTCTCCAAACATCCATCCCAACAAGTATTCAGACACAGGAGCCTATGTAAAGCAGTCTAGGAAGCCAATGTTTAGTTACTTGACAGCCATGAGAATAGTACTGCATAGTATACAGTCCATAAGACTTATGTCCATAAGAAGTACATATATCAATAATTGGAAAAATAAATAGTTTCAATTATAATTTTAAAATTTATTACGTATACTTATTGTTCATGGCATTGTCTTGCAGAAGGATCCTTTAATGAAAGTATGCATGCATATTGAACATATAGTTGCCTTCTCTCCCCTGGCCCCTTTACGCTGACCTCCTCCCTTTCCCTGAACCATTTTACCTCTTTCAAATCATATATAGGTACATGATTTTATGTATCTATAAAAATTCTAGGAGCATAAATGGGGGAAAAACACATGATAACTGAGTTTCTGTGACTAGTTTAATTCACTTAGTATGATTATTCCCAGTCAAATCTACTTTTCTACAAATAACATGACTTTGTACTTATAGATTCGAATGTCTGTTGTGTAAAATTAAATCTTAACCCTTATTTCGCACTACATAAAAACACTGAAAAACTATATTGTTAGAAGAAAGCATGAAAATGAAATCCAGAAACCCTTTAGAAGAGAATAGAGATAGATATAAATCTATGTGTCCAATGTTTTCTCATGTCATGAAAAAGAAATAATCATAAAACTGCTAAAACAGACTTCATTAAAATTAACAACTACTGCTCATAAAATAGAGAAGCAACAGACTGAGAGAAAATATTCATAAGATATCTCTAATAAATATCCAGAATGTAGGACTTATGAAGGACTACTAGTGCAATTATTAAAGAAACAATTCTACAAGAAAAAACATTTCAATGTAAGAATTGGTCAATATTTACATCAAAAAGTGCTTATCCCTTGTATTAATAGGTCAATGTAAGTTAAAATGCAAATGGATATAAAAGAAAATGTAAAAATCAATGAATTATTTAGCCTGGATAAGTCTATACAACAGAAACTCCTGTGCATTGTTCAGAGGAATGGCACAAGCACTTTGCAAAAATAGTAGTAGGGCTGGACAAATGGCTCAGACAGTAAGTTCTTACTGCACAAACACGAGAACCAAAGTTTCAAATCAACTTTCAAACACTCATGTAAAACACCACAAGTGGTAGGGCAGCGTGTCTATAAACTCGGTGCTGGAGATCAATACAGCAGGCTGCCCAAATACTGAGGTCTGAGTTCAGTCACGACACCGTCTCCAAAATATAAGGTAAAGTGGATTACTACTGCATCTATCCCACTATTTGCTTTAAAATCTAGTTGTTTCTTATGCTTTATATTATAAAGAACAAATGTTTAGCAATATTTTAAGTATGTTTTCATCATAGACGACATTAGTTTCTATCAAACCAAATAACCTATGTGCTGTCATGATTGAAATACACATATCCATATGGACAGAGATCCAAAGACATGAGTGGCAATCTGTCGTGTCCACATAGCTAGTGTACTGACTGTCTACATAGCGAGTGGTAAAATGGCACCTAATCCTGAACTTGGATGTTAAAATGAGACTTTAATTTTATTTGTACACCTGTATTGTGCTATAATTGGTTTCTATTTATCTTTTCCTCAGTGATCTCTTGGGCTAGTTCTATGCATGATAAATGCAGCAATTAGAATATAAATGGTCTCTAAGGCGCATCACAGTTTAAAAACCTGTGAGATGATACTATGTGCTGTTTGCACAGCTATTTCACAATAAAAAAACTAAACTATTTTGGGTTTTTTGTTTAAATGTATATGTAAAAGGCTGTGATATAACACCTCATCTAAATTCTTGGGGGAAATAGTGACTAAAATTTTATTTGAAGATAGATTTATTAAGAATTCCAATATCATATTGATAACTTGTAAACTGTTGACATAATTAGCAATTCCAAAGACCGTAATTCAATTTCAAGCTTATATCCTGCTTTTTATAAAATAATTTTTGATTGCTCATATTTCTTTTGTTTTATTCAATATATTCTTTATTTACATTTCAAATGATTTCCCCTTTCCTAGATCCCTCCTCCCCAAAATTCCCATAAGCCCTCTTCCCTCCCCCTGTTTCCCCAATCCACCCCTTCCCACTTCCCTGTTCTGGTATTCCCCCTACACTGATGCACTGAGCCTTTCCAAGACCAGGGGTCTCTCCTTCCTTCTACTTAAGCTTTATTTGATATGTGAATTGTGTCTTGGGTATTCCAAGCTTATAGGGTAATATCCACTTATCAGTGAGTGCATACCATGAGTGTTCTTTTGTGATTGGGTTACCTCACTTAGGATGATATTCTCCAGTTCCATCCATTTGTCTAAAAATTTCATGAATTCATCGTTTTTGATGGCTGAATAGTACTCCACTGTGTATATATACCACATTTTCTGTATCCATTCCTCTGTTGAGGGACATCTGGATTCTTTCCAACTTCTGGCTATTATAAATAGGGCTGCTATGAACATAGTGAAACATATATCCTTATTATATGCTGGGGAATCCTCTGGGTTTATGCCCAGGAATGGTATAGCGGGGTCCTCTGGTAATTGGGAAAAGATCTTTACCAACCCTACATCTGGCAGGGGGCTTATGTCCAAGATATACAAAGAGGTCAAGAAGGTAGACTCCAGAGAACCAAATAACCCCATTAAAAATAGGGTGCAGAGCTAAACAAAGAATTTTCACCTGAAGAATATCAAATGGCGAAGAAGCACCTAAAGAAATGTTCAACATCCTTAGTCATGAGGGAAATGCAAATCAAAACAACCCTGAGATTCCACCTCACACCAGTCAGGATGACTAAGATCAAAAACTCAGGAGAAAACAGGAGCTGGCGAGGATGTGGAGAAAGAGGAACACTCCTCCACTGCTGGTGGGGTTGCAAGCTGGTACAATCACTCTGGAAATCAGTCTGGTGGCTCATCAGAAAATAAGATAATTTTATGTGCAATATACATGTCTCGACATGTACATCGTATTCATTATGAGTACAGGTGCAGACAGAGGTCAGAAAACAAGATCATATACCTTGGCGCTGGAGTACCAGGCATCTGAGTGTCTTCCACTGGTATTGCTGAGAACTGACTTCAGGTCCTCTTCCAGATAAGTGTGCACTCTTAACAACTGAGCCACCTCTCTCCCCAGGCATCTTTTAAAACTCATTATGGTCATGTTTATTTAACTACTGTAAGATTTTGGTTAACACTTCAAATTTTATCATTGATTTTGTTGTCTTAAATTTAACTTATAAATAAAACGTTTGCATTACTCAAAATTCAAAAATCATTATTGAAAACAATGCGAGGGGCTGGAGAGCCTTCTAGAAGAATCCAGTTTGACTCCCAGTAACCACCTTGTCGATGACAACCATTTCTAACTCCATTTACAGAGCATTCACCATCCTCTGGCCTCTGAAACACTGCACTCAGGTGGCACACAGGCATCCATACAGACAAATAAAACATATACAGAAAATAAAATAAATCATTTAAACTTTGTAAATTTAGGCATCAAGATTTCTTTTCCAAAAATCACTTATCTCAAAATGTATATTTAGATATATGGCTGGGATATATAGATATAGATATATTTCTCTTGCTTTAAATAAAATAAATGTGCAGTACTGCATACTCTGTTTCGTTCACTTACAAATATTCTGGCAATATTTCCATACATATACATATACATATGCATATGCACATGCACATACCCATACACATACACATATACATATTCATATACATCATACACATATACATATACATATATAAGTAAAATTTCATTTGCAGATATATATTAATTTAATTCTTATACAAAATAAAACGTTCATTTTGCCTATATCCATACATGCTAATAAATATGTGTGTTCATTCTAGGATTACATATAGTAATAATTCAGATAGAATTTGTCAGAGTTCTCCCACATAGGCCATTTGTTGATGAACACCTCACCCCAGAAAACAGTCTCTCAGAACAACTAACTCTTCAAACCCAGTCAATAGAGTTTATTTTTGAATGTTTCTTTTTGATATGCAAAAAAATATAATGCCATTCTAAAAGCATTCTAACTATAGCAAATCAGAATGATATAAAGAAAAATAACCTATTCACAATTTTACAGTTTTAGAAATATCTTATTTATAAATAGCTCTTACTTGTCTTCATTTTACAAAACTACTTTTAAAATAATGGAAGCACACATTACATGCTGGTTCAGATGTAGAGAGTGTTTAATCTTTCTTTATTCTCGAAAAAAATTAGAAATTAAACTTTAGATGTCATTTGGAGTGGGAGAACATAGTCATTTCAGATCTAATATTACTCACAATACAGTACATGCTGAATAATAGCAATACTGTTGGATTTATGCGTCTATTATAAAGCCTGCTTCCACTTGTAAATACAATGAATTAAGTATTTTCTTCTAAGTTAATTGCCAATCTCTGAAGATTTATCACTGAGTTCACTATCTGTTCAATTAACCAAGCACTAAAAACATATGACTTAATTTTTCTTCTCATGAAACAATGAGATTTTTATCTAGAGTTTCTGATTAATTGTGTATTTTATTCTTCCATTTTAATTCAATTTATGTAGCTTTTCTGTCCATTTCTTGAAGTCATTTTTAGCATCATGAAAAATTCCAAATAAAAGTTAAAATTATTTTCGAAACCATTTCCCCCCTCACAGGACCTTTTTTTTTTTTAACTGCACTGCAAACAGCTATACAGAAATGGTAATTTCAGTGATTGTAAGTGCCAGAAAACAAGTTTCTACTTTTTTCATTTCATTATTTTTATTGCTCACAAGATAACTTAAAGTAAATCTGAATTACTTGGTAACAACCATAATGAGTCTCCAATTATCCAACCACAAAATAAAAGTAGTTAACAATTTCTTTTTGTTATAGGATGTCATGGTAGAAAATAAATTTCTACTCCTAATATCATTGCGAATAAGAGGTCATTATATTTGCAGAACATTTAGAGCCAAGCTCTTAGGGATCAAATTATTTAATTTCACACCACAAAATTATTTTACTCTCATTATCATTTTTGCTAAAGACAATAAAGGACTCCATAAAAATGTATCACCACATTCATCATTAACTTTTTAATGGGGAAACAATAAGGACAACAATAAATGCTTCAAATTGAAAGTAATAACTCCACTTATTTGGCATAAATCTTCTTTTACTTGTGAGAAACATTCAGTATGTTTCAAGTTTAGTTTGGACATAAATCTTACACAGCATAATATTTTAGTCAAGCAATAAAATATATTCTGAGGGAACTTTTTTAAACAAGCAAGCAATACTTTATGGACTATTTGGTAATAGACATGATATATAGTACTTGCATATGTAAAAGATATTCTTTGTCTCTGTCTCTCTGTCTCTGTTTCTCTCTCTCTCTCTCTCTGCCCCCCATATGTGTGTGTGTGTGTGTGTGTGTGTTCATACACATACACTTGAGGAGTGTTCACTAATCTAAACTGTACTATTAGTGAAATCTATGCCTTTATTTCTAGCTCTCTTTTTATTTATTTATTTACTTCTTTATTTATTGTTTTAGTAGAAGAGAATAAAGAGTATATCATAGTGTTTGAAACTATATATCTTCTGTGTATACTCAACTTGAGTTTGTAACACTCAGCCCAGCAATCAGATTCTAGGAGTACCTGGGCCGTATTCACCTTTGTTCTACTATTTTAAAAATATGCAAAGGTGGCCAGGTGGGGGGAAGGACACTTGATGCTCTTACTAAATAAATAAATAAATAAATAAATAAATAAATAAATAAATCTGGGTTTATTTTCTAGTACTTAGTTGGTGGCTCATACCTGCCTGAGGCTCCAGGTTCAAATCAACTTCCTTGCCTTAATAGGTACCAAGTGTGCACATTTACATACACACAGGCAAAATACTCATCCTCATTAAAAATAAAAAGAAATATGTATTTAAAATATATATGATAACCAACTATGTTCAAGATCTTAGGTCTCTTTCTGATCCCATGTATTTCCCCAAACATTACCCATGTCCCTGGGACTCTGCTTCTCCACATAGCTATAAACAAACAAGACATTTTAAACTACAGACCTCAAGATATCCCTCTTCATACTTTCAAGTTCTGTCACATTTTAAATTGTCTTATTTTTCAATAAAATTTCTACCATACATTCTATCACACAGTTTTGTATTTTTAGAGTATGATAACCAAGATTTTGTCTCTTTGTTTTACCTTGCTTTGGCTTTCATATTCTATTTACACACACATACACACACACACACACACACACACACATTCATTTCTTTCTACTCTAATTGTTCTAGTATAGCCATAAGAATATGTCCAATAGATAGAATTAATGAATGCCAAATGTAAAGTTCTCCGCATATTTATTCCTTAAGAGGTGATTTTCATGCCTACATGCACTTTAGTCATGTTGGGAAGATTCGGGCACTGCAAAGACACAAGCAAATAGCAAGCTGACAGCAGGAAAGAACACAAGTCCTGAAATGTCTGTGTAGGTTACTTACTGTTAGAAACACCCACACGCAGCTCTGATGCGTAGGTGTTGTGTGTTACAGCAATTTAAAATCTATAAGCACGTGAGATCTTAAGAAAGGCAGCTCATTCCACAATTCAGTGTATGTAGTTTGCCTTAATGATCCATCTATTTCTGTATTTCAAGACCAAAATACTTACTGAATAAAATTTTTAGTCAAATTGCAAGCTAAATTCTCTTAAGATGTGACTCTTATCAAAATTGAGTCTTATTCATAAGAAACTCAAAATCTAAGCTTGGGAGATGACTCAGGTAAGTACAGTCCTGGCACAAACACCTGAGTTTGGATCCCCAGACCCCAATATTTAAAATGCTTGTAATTGCTGCAATGGGAAGGCAGAGATAGATGGGTACCCCAGATGCCTGGGGCTTGCTAGCCAACTAGTGCAGCAAAACCTGTGAGCCCTAAGTATAGTGAAATACACTATAATGAGCAACAAAGTAGGAAACAATTGAGGAAAACAGACAAAGTTCCAAGGTTCCACAGGGTTGCACGGATATGTGTTCCCAGTCATCCATGTACACATACAGAAACATCTGCACACAATACACCAACACATACATAAAGACATTCAAATTTTATTATAATTTTCTCTGTGTCATAAAGAAATCTTCCTTGTTAACTTCTATAGATAAAATATCTCAAGTCACTGTACATAGATGAAATAAAACATCCTGTTAAACTATAACCATCAGAATGTCTACACAAATTTTATCAAAGCCTTATTGTGTGTTATGTCCTGTACAAATAACCATAAGAATGTTAGAAATATATAGGCACAGAAAGCTCAGCTGTGGGTGCAGACTACGGGCCGGGACCAGCTCTCTGAGCAGACTAGCAGCGAGGGGCCACCTGGCCGCCTCGGGGCACAGCTCAGAACTCTAGCAGCTGGAGTCAGTCAGGGGCCTGGACTCAGAGTGAGCATAGACCAGCACAGTCAACGCAGCCAGAAGGGATCAGCAGAGCTGGGTACCAGCAGTTCAGCCAAGGCCACGCAGTGCTTTCAGCAGGGGCAGCCATCTTGCCTCAGATACCCGCGCGCAAACAGCTGGCACACTGGACGCAGTGAGCAGCTGGAATCAGGTGCATGGCCAGAGATATAGCTTAGCTTAGCTCTGCAGGAGATCCGGGCACAGAAAGCTCAGCTGCGGGTGCAGACTACCGCGGCCAGGACCGGCTCTCTGAGCTGACTAGCAGCGAGGGGCCACCTTGCCGCCTCGGGGCACAGCTCGGAACTCTAGCAGCTGGAGTCAGGGGCCTGGACTCAGAGCGAGCATAGTCCAGCACAGACAAGCTACCAGAAGGGATCTGTCTCCTGGGGACAGGCGTGCTGTGCTTTCAGCAGGGCGCCATCTACAATAAGACCAACTAACGCCAGAGATAAAGAGATGGCAAAAGGCAAACGTAGGAACGCTATTAACAGAAATCAAGGCAATATGGCACCATCTGAACCCAATTCGCCAACCACAGCAAGTCCAGGATACCCCAGCACACCAGAAAAACAAGAGTTAGATATAAAAGCACAGGTCATGATGCTCCTAGAGGAACACAAAAAAGACATAAACAAATCTCTTAAAGAAATGCAGGGGAACATCAATAGGGTAGAAGCTCTTACAATCCAAACACAAAAAACACTTAAAGAACTCCAGGAGAATATGGGCCATCAGACAGAAACCAATAAAGAGGAAATGAGAAAATCAGTTAAAGAAATGCAGGAGAACTTGAAACAACAGGCAGAAGTCATGAAAGAGGGAGCACAAAAATATATTAAAGAATTACATGAAAACACAAACAAACAAATGATGGAACTGAGCAAAACCATCCAAGATCTGAACACAGAGGTAGAAACAACTAAGAAATCACAAAAGGAGGCAACCTTGGAGATAGAAAACCTTGGGAAGAAATCAGGGGTCGTAGATGCAAACATAAACAACAGAATACAAGAGATAGAAATAAGAATCTCTGATGCTGAAGATAACATAGTAACCATTGACTCCACAGTCAAAGAAAACGCAAAATCCAAAAGGCTTGTAACCCAAAACATCCAGGAAATCCAGGACACAATGAGAAGACCAAACCTAAAGATTATAGGGATAGATGAGAGTGAAGATCTACAACTTAAAGGGCCAGCAAATATCTTTAACAAAATTATGGAAGAAAACTTTCCTAACTTAAAGAGAGAGATGCCCATGAATATACAAGAAGCCTACAGAACTCCAAACAGACTGGACCAGAACAGAAACACCTCCCGTCACATAATAATCAAAACCCCAAATGTACTAAACAAAGAAAGAATATTAAAGGCAGTAAGAGAAAAGGGCCAAGTAACATATAAAGGAAGACCTATCAGAATCACACCAGACATCTCTCCAGAAACCATGAAAGCTAGAAGATCCTGGGCAGACCTCATGCAGACCCTAAGAGAAAACAAATGTCAGCCAAGACTACTATACCCAGCAAAACTCTCAATCAACATAGATGGAGAAATCAAAATATTCCATGACAGGACCAAATTTACACAATATCTTTCCACTAACCCAGCTCTACAAAGGATAATAGGAGGAAAACTCCAACACAAGGAAGGGAATGGCACCCAAGAAAAAGCAAGACAGTAAACTTCTTCCATCAAACTCAAAGGAAGATAACTACTCAAAAACAAAAATAACATCAAAAATGTCAGGAAGTAATAATCTCTATTCCTTAATATCTTTTAACATCAATGGACTCAACTCCGCAATAAAAAGACATAGAGTAACAGACTGGATACGGAAACAGGACCCTACATTTTGCTGCTTACAGGAAACACACCTCAGAGTCAAAGACAAACACTACCTTAGAGTAAAAGGATGGAAGACAATTTTGCAAGCAAATGGTCACAGGAAGCAAGCTGGAGTAGCCATTTTAATATCAGATAAAATTGACTTTCAACCCAAAGTCATCAAAAGAGACACAGAAGTTCACTTCCTGCTAGTCAAAGGAAGAATCCACCAAGAAGAACTCACAATTCTAAACATCTACGCTCCAAATGTAAGGGCACCCTCATTTGTGAAAGAAACCTTACTAAAGCTCAAAGCACACATTGCACCTAACACAATGATTGTGGGGGACCTCAATACTCCACTATCTACAGTGGACCGACCAGGAAAACAGAAACTAAACAGAGGCACTGAGAAACTCATCGAAACTTTGGAGCAATTGGATTTAACAGATATATATATAGAACATTTCACCCTAAAGCAAAAGACTATACCTTTTTCTCAGCCCCTCATGGTACCTTCTCCAAAATCGACCATATAATTGGACACAAGACAGATCTCAACAAATATAAAAAGATCGAACTAATCACATGCCTCTTATCAGATCACCATGGAGTAAGAGTGTTCTTCAATAGCATTAAAACAACAGAAAATCCCCATACGCTTGGAGGCTGAACAATATTCTACTCAATGATACCTTAGTCCAGGAAGAAATAAAGAAAGAAATCAAAGAATTCTTAGAACTTAATGAAAATGAAGGCACAACATACCCAAATCTATGGGACACAATGAAAGCAGTGCTTAGAGGAAAACTCATAGCCCTGAGTGTCTCCAAAAAGAAACAGGAGAGAGCATATACTAGGAACTTAATGGCGCACTTGAAAGCTCTGGAACAAAAAGAAGCAATTTCACCCAGGAGGAGTAGAAGACAGGAAATCATCAAACTCAGGGCTGAAATCAATTAAATTGAAACAAAGAGAACCATACAAAGAATCAACAAAACCAGGAGCTGGTTCTTTGAGAAGATCAACAAGATAGATAAACCCCTAGCCAGACTTACTAAAGGGCACAGAGACAGTATTCAAATTAACAAAATTAGAAATGAAAAGGGAGATATAACAACAAAAACTGAGGAAATTCAAAAAATCATCAGATCCTACTACAAAAACCTATACTCAACACAACTGGAGAATCTGGAGGAAATGGACAATTTCCTCGACAGTTACCAAATACCAAAATTAAACCAGGATCAAATAGATCGTCTAAACAGACCCATAACCCCCAAAGAAATAGAAGGGGTCATAGACAGTCTTCCAACCAAAAAGAGCACAGGACCAGACGGTTTTAGTGCAGAATTCTATCAGACCTTCAAAGAAGTCCTGATACCGATACTCTTCAAATTATTCCACAAAATAGAAACAGAAGGAACACTACCCAACTCATTCTATGAAGCCACAATTACCCTGATACCAAAACCACACAAAGATCCAACTAAGAAAGAGAACTACAGGCCAATTTCTCTTATGAATATCGATGCAAAAATACTAAACAATATACTTGCCAACCGAATCCAAGAACACATCAAAACGATCATTCACCATGATCAAGTTGGCTTCATCCCAGGGATGCAGGGATGGTTCAATATATGGAAATCCATCAACGTAATCCACTACATAAACAAACTCAAAGAAAAAAAACCACATGGTCATCTCATTGGATGCTGAAAAAGCATTTGACAAAATTCAGCATCCTTTCATGCTAAAGGTCCTAGAAAGAACAGGAATTCAAGGCCCATATCTAAACATAGTAAAAGCAATATACAGCAGACCAGTAGCCAACATCAAGGTAAACGGAGAGAAACTTGAAGCAATCCCACTAAAATCAGGGACTAGACAAGGCTGTCCCCTCTCGCCATATCTCTTCAATATAGTACTTGAGGTACTAGCTAGAGCAATTTGACAACAGAGGGAAGTCAAAGGGATACAAATCGGAAAGGAAGAAGTCAAACTATCACTATTTGCAGATGATATGATAGTTTACTTAAGTGACCCAAAAACCTCCACCAGAGAACTCCTGCAACTGATAAACAACGTCAGCAAAGTGGCTGGCTATAAAATCAACTCAAGTAAATCAGTAGCCTTCCTATACGCGAAGGATAAGCAGGCCGAGAAAGAAATTAGGGAAATGACACCCTTCACAATAGCAACAAATGATATAAAGTATCTTGGAGCGACGCTAACCAAACATGTGAAAGATTTATACGACAAAAACTTCAGGTCTCTGAAGAGGGAAATTGAAGAAGACATCAGAAAATGGGAAAACCTTCCATGCTCGTGGGTTGGCAGGACTAATATAGTCAAAATGGCAATCTTGCCCAAAGCAATATACAGATTCAATGCAATCCCCATCAAAATCCCAACTCAGTTCTTCATAGAGTTAGAAAGGGCAATTCTCAAATTCATCTGGAATAACAAAAAACCCAGGATAGCTAAAACTATCATCAACAGCAAAAGAACTTCTGGGGGAATCAATATCCCAGACCTCAAGCAATATTACAGAGCAGTGGTATTAAAAACTGCATGGTATTGGTTCAGTGACAGGGAAGCGGATCAATGGAATAGGATCGAAGACCCAGAATTGAACCCACACATCTATGGCCAATTGATCTTCGACAAAGGAGCTGAAAACATCCAGTGGAAAAAAGATAGCCTTTTCAACAGATGGTGCTGGCTCAACTGGAGGTCAACATGCAGAAGAATGAGAATTGATCCACTCTTATCTCCTTGCACTAAACTCAACTCCAAGTGGATCAAGGATCTCCACATAAAACCAGACATACTAAAACTAATAGAAAAGAAACTGGGGAAGACCCTTGAAGACATCGGCTCAGGGGAAAAATTCCTGAACAGAACACCAATTGCTTATACTCTAAGAACAAGAATAGACAAATGGGACCTCATAAAACTACAAAGTTTCTGTAAGGCAAAAGACACTGTCAAAAGGATAAATCGGCAACCAACAAATTGGGAAAAAATCTTCACCAACCCCACATCTGACAGAGGGCTAATCTCCAATGTATACAAAGAACTCAAGAGGTTAAACCCCAGAAAACCAAATAAACCTATCCAAAAATGGGGTACAGAGCTACCAGAGACTTTTCACCGGAAGAAATTCGGATGGCTGAGAAACACCTTAAAAAATGTTCAACATCCCTAATGTCCCTAGTCATTAGGGAAATGCAAATTAAAACAACCCTGAGATTTCACCTCACACCAGTCAGAATGGCTAAGATTAAAAACTCAGAAGACATCAGGTGTTGGCGAGGATGTGGAGAAAGAGGAACACTCCTCCACTGCTGGTGGGAATGCAAGCTGGTACAACCACTCTGGAAATCAGTATGGCGGTTCCTCAGAAAACTGGGCATGATACTTCCGGAGGACCCAGCCATACCACTCCTGGGAATATACCCAGAAGATTCACCAGCATGGAATAAGGATACATGCTCCACTATGTTCATAGCAGCCTTATATATAATAGCCAGAAGCTGGAAAGAACCCAGATGTCCCTCAACAGAGGAATGGATACAAAAAATGTGGTATATATACACAATGGCGTACTATTCAGCCATTAGAAACAATGAATTCATGAAATTCTTAGAAAAATGGATGGAGCTGGAGAACGTCATACTAAGTGAGGTGACCCAGTCTCAAAAGAATACCCATGGTATACAGTCACTGATAAGTGGATATTAGCCTAGAAGCTTGGAACACCAAAGACACAAATCACATATCAAGTGATGTCTCACAAGAAGAAAGGAGTGGACACTGGTGCTAGAATGGACCAAAACATCATTGTGGGAGAGTACAAGAACAGTAAAGTGGGAGGGGGTGGATGCGGGAGCAGGGGGAGGGAAAAGGACATGTGGACCTTTGGGGGTGGGGAACCAGAAAAAGGGAAATGAATTGTAAATATAGAATATATACAATTAAAAAAAAAGAAAAACAAAGAAATATATAGACCCTGTATCAATAGAGTTTGAAAATGCCATAAGAACTGGGGCCAGCAATATGGCACAGTAGGAAGAGATTCCTGCAACCAAACCTACTGGCAAGAATTCAATCTCTCAGCTCACATGATAGAAGGAGAGAAATGACTCCTGAAAATTGTCCTTTGACCTCTATATGTGCAGTGTGTCATGCAAGTAAATAAAATATAAAAAGGTAAATGTATGATGATCAGTAGAAAAGCTCTTTTTTCCTTTCTTAGAAAAACATCTCAGTTATCACAAAAGAATTAGCTTCTTTTTCCATTTTGAATGTTTTTAAAATAATAGGAAGTCAATTAGATAAGAGGAAAATGAAGATGAGTACAATTCTATAACAAGATCTTAAGTGATTGTTTGTGGAAAAAAGAAAGTGTCTTTACAACTGAAAATATTCTGTTGAACAGTGAAATACTATCAAGAAGTTCCATTACAAAAATTAAACTAATTCTCAGGATTGGTGTTTCCTGGAGTAGCATGCCACCATTACGAAACTCATAAGACTGTACTAGCAATTTGAATTGCATTCATTTCCTTCTGAATCAACAGCTTGAGCTAGTGCTGGCTCATTTATCCAAGTGAAATGATCTTAAATAATATAGGAAGAGTTTCTTCACACCTTCCAGACTGTCTCTGGACATGCTAGGACATGTCCAGATCAGATATCAAGAGTTTTCCTGGTTGAAAAAGTACTACCAATCACATCATTTATTAGATGCTGTGTTCACTGAGGAAGGTTTTATTTTACATAGCAACCTGGCCACCATTACTTATTTGTACCGGAGAACAAGCACATCACATAGGGAACTGCCTTAAAGAATCTTTGTTAGCTACTTTTATGGCAACTTAATATAAGCTAGTCATCAGAAAAGGAGGGAACTTCAATGGAGAAAATGGAACTGTAAAATCAGGCAGTAACAAGCCTGTAGAGCGTTTTCTTATTTAGTGATTGATGGTGGAAGTCCTGGTAGGAGCATCTGGAGGTACATGATACTGGGTTCTATAAGAAAGGAGACTGAGCGTGCCATGGGAAGCAAGCCAGTAAGCAGTAACCCTCCATGGCCTCTGCATCAGCTCCTGCCTCCAAGTTCTAGCCCTGATTGTTTGAGTTCATGTCCTGAATTTATCCAATGGTAAACAGTGATGTGGAAGTATAAGTCAAATGAACACTTTTCTCCCCAAACTTGCTTTTAGTCATGGCATTTCATTGCAGCAATAGTAGCCCTAACTAATACAGAATCATAGGCTGTAATGCAGAGTAATAACAAAAGAACTTTTACTTACATTTTCACAGGCTACTTTTCTACTTAAGCCGCACACTGCATGGTGTGATTTGAACATTTAATGAAAACACACTGGGAGCAAGTATTTTTATGTTTCCTTAAAACTGAACAGGTGTTCTGAACAGAATGGCCTCCCCACGGTGAATATTCGGCATTAGTTCTGGAATTAGGGTTTTTTTTTTATCTAAATTATATTTAACAGGAATTGGATTTAATTTGGAGCTGTCAACTGAAAATATAAAATTGTCTGAGACAGTGATATGTCCTTGTATAAAAACATACTGTGGTTTTCACCATATTGTGGAAAACACGTATTACTTTTAAAGATATCATTTTCCACTTAGATTTCAGAATATCCTGGCCTGTGTACCTAAAAGACTATCGGAAACCAACTACTGCTCATTCAACTACCCACCTATTCATGTTGATTGGCTCATGGGAGAACAGGATACAGTTCAAATATCTGAATTGGCAAGAAGCATAATAGCCATTATTAATAAATTTCTCATGTCTTGGCTGCTATAATAAGAAGTTGTAGATTATTTCTAACAGGAAATAGATGGGAGAAACCAATAACCCTTTTTCATCCACAATTGTAGATGGTGAACTTTCACATTGACAATATATGAAAGAAGCTCCTTTTACCTTCAAACTAATACCATTAGAAATTACAGTTAGACTCAAAATATTACGATATTAATGTGATGTAACTAATAGCAGCAATTGTTTGGCAGGGTATGAAAGAAAGTGCTATGCTCACACAGAAAGGGTTTTGCAACCTGACAAGAAAATGGATGTTCTTAAAGTCTCTGTTAGATGAACTAATTAGTCCTGTACCTCCAGTGATTTTGAAGTCTGCAACTTTCTTTAAAAGATGAAGGCTTATTGAAATTAAGTATATCAGGGGATGCAGCAACAGCTCAGATAAGTATATGAGCACCTGTTCCCAGAGGACCTGGGTTCTGTTGCCATCACCCATATAGTAGCTCAAAAGCATTCCCCAGTTCCATGGAATCCTATGCCCACCTTCTGAAATCCATGCAGATGGTACATATACACACATTTAGTCAAACATTTAAACACATGTAATAAAATAAACAAATCTAAATAAAATATTAAGTAGCTCAGATGGGGTTAGCTGATGCCTTCTCTCCTAAGCTTTGGACTTTAGACATTTTCATCATAGCTTCTGCTTAGTTCAAATGGAACTTGCGTGGAACAAGATACCAAAAAGGCTTTTTAAATGAGTATTTTATATATTAGTTTCATTTCTACATATCACAACCAGATTTGAGAGCAAGAAGCCTATGAAGTAAGAAAAGGAGTATAAGTTAATTTAATAAAGTGGGCACTATGAGGCAGATTCTATGTGTAGACCTTGACACTTAGACCTGTCTGTAACAAAATACAAAATATATCTCAGAGATATCTCTCATTGGGATCAGGGATTGTTGTTAACTGTCTGAGTCTATGTTGTGCTTCTGTAATAGAATCAACACCACACACTGGGACATTTGTAAAACACAGAAATGATTGTAGTTATGTAAGCTGACAGGTATGAGATTAAGATGCTATCAATTAATAAAGATCTTTCTCCTATATTGTCCCATGTGGGAAGGGAAGAGTGAAAAAATAAAAGACAGGGAGGAAGTCAAAAAAGAAAAAAAGATTGTGAAGACAGTTAAGGTACCAAAAGTAGTTCTTTTATGATGATCCCTTCACGTGGCCAAACTACCTCTTAAAGATTCCATCTCTAAACACTGCAACACATGCCATTAATTTTCAACACAAGTTAGGGAAAAGCATGCATTAAAATTAGAGCAATAATCTTACCATGACACTGAGGGGAGGGCAATATTTACTGCTTCACATATAAACTCATTATTCAGTTAAATCGGGCACAGAGGAAAAGCACAAGTCCTGAAAAAAAAAAGAATCATGAAGGTTTGCAGGGCATAGGATACCAAGGGCATGTGCTTAACACTGCTGAGAAAACACCAAGAGGATGTTGACAGCCACTTTGAAGAGTGATTGGCATGTGTAACAGTCTTTGAATGGATGGATCATGAGCCTAGTAAGTTGTAGCCTAAATTAGATTTTAAAAGAAGCCACATGTCTAACTTGAGAAAGTGTATGGCTTAAGTCATCAGGGTGAATTTAAATCACACTAACTCTCTTCACCTGAATCAACAGAAGAGCTTAGATCTAAAAAGGGCAAACCAACTCCATATCTACTTCATAAGTGCCAAGCAGTGAAGATTTTCCCTGGCACCAAAATAAGAGATCACAAAGGCTAACAGGATGATTTTCCCATTTTAGAATAAAACTAAAGTTAAACCAAGGAACTTCACTATCTTTTTTCAATTATGTCTTTTAAAAAATTAATTAATGTTTGGTCTATGATGTGATATTTCAATATACATATACACTGTGAAGTTATTGTTGTAGATGATCTAACTGGTTATTGGATAAATGTGTGTCCATCTCATGCAGGATAAAATCACAAGCACAGAATAATTCTCAAGAGACAGAAAGGTATAAGCTCTTTGTCTATTCTTTAAAAACAAACAAACAAACAAACAAACAAAAAAAGCACAGTACACTGGGCATAGAACAACCACACAATTTTTTTCTTTAATTGG
The DNA here is from genome assembly GCA_964023405.1 of Apodemus agrarius. Classification (NCBI taxonomy): domain Eukaryota; kingdom Metazoa; phylum Chordata; class Mammalia; order Rodentia; family Muridae; genus Apodemus; species Apodemus agrarius. The sequence goes on along the minus strand of OZ030023.1, from coordinate 34,907,028 downwards.
GTCAAGTTGGATTATTCAAGCCTTTTCCTGGAATACATTGTATACTCATGCTTTGTCTCAGAAACAGAAAAGACTTTCAGGAACATATGTGCTACCTTAATAATAGTATGACAAAAATATCATTGATTGGATACTTATAGAGGAAATAATTTTTCGGTAAAGCTGGGGAACTTGGACATCCATATAGAAAAGGAAGATAGTAGATCACATCCCTCACCAACTACAAAACAATTCAAAATGAAACAAAGCAAGTCATTGAACTCAGGGTGCAGTGAGAAGTCCTATCTTTAAAAGTAAGGTAGAAAACAATACAGGAAGACACTCAATTTTCATCTTCCATACCTATATGAACACAAGCATGCGCGTGCGCATGCGTGCACACACACACACACACACACACACACACACCTCCAAAACAACGTTTCAGTCTGTGATGGTTAATTTTCATTGTCAACACTCTAGAACCACCTGAGCACACAATGTCAGTGGGTTTGTCTAGATAATATTAGGCTCTGTGGATGGATGTCAGTGAGGGTTGTCTTGATTGCATTCATTGATGTGAAAAACTCCAACGCGTTGTGGTCAGCATTATTCCCTGGATTTGAGTGTAGGTATGATATGATTAGATGTCTTAAAATTTTTGCTGCCTTGACTTACCTGCTATGTTTGTAGCCTGAAAATGTAAGCTAAAATAAACCCCATCTCCCATTAAAAAAAAAAAAAAGGAGCAAAGACCTAGATTAAACCATCAGAAGTGAATGTAGGAGGACAGCTTGAGAACATTGTGATGAGTGAGGAATTTTTCACATACAATATGAAAGGCAAAAGAAAGAAAAGCAAAATTAAACATTTTTTTACACAACAAAGACTACAATAGGAGGCACAGACAACCTGTAGGAAGGGATAAAATATCTGTAAAATATGCATCTTGCATGTACTAAAATAAATATGTAGAATATGTGGGCACTGAATCAAATCTACAGCAAAAGAAGTTAATAATATGATTCTAAAATGGACAATATATGATAATCTCCTACCTCCATCAGCCATTATCTGTGTATATTGAGTTACAGCCCCTAAGTAACTCCCCCTTTCACAACAAACTATTGTGGCGATTCTATACAGCCAATTACAGCTGTGAGTTTAAAAGCACAGCAGAAGTCAGGGTTCTATACCATTCCCTCTGGTTCATTTTGCTCTTAAATTATTTCTGTTACTTCTGGCTATTCCTCGAGACTTTAAATGGGTGTTATAAATATCCATTTTTTATATCTGGGTATCCAATTGTCATTTATTCTCTGGAATTTGAACCTGTGTTCATCTCTGTAGTCATTTCCAAATACTGCAGAAAGTAGTGGCTCTGTCCAAAGCTAACAGCTGCACCATGTGCAGTATAGTTCATGTGGCCATAAACTTAATTATTTAAAAGAAAATTTGACAGACGCATCAGCCCCTTTAGTACAAACACCACCAATACCTTTTCTACTACAATATATGATCCTGAGGAATGAGTCTCTTACCTTGTTTTTGGTAGGAAAAGTGAATTCCCTCTTGTGGAGCAAGGTACAAATACAAGCACAAGGTGCATAAAGTGATTGGTTACCACCACGACAGACTTGTCAGTAATGCAACAGTGAGCTAACATTGCCTGAATAGTATTTTGTTGTTCATAGGGTCCAGAGCTGAGTAAGACTGTTCATTGTTGCTTTTCATGCTGGGAAGCCTATGCAGACCCACTTCCCCCATCCTTCAACACTATGAGAGCTGAGCTTCTGACCCAACTATATCTTGATTTCTCTATATTCTGTAATCAAGAGTTTTGGCATAAGGTATACATACCCTTTTGGTAATAGAATCTAACAACTTAGTTCTAGTGGGAAAACATGAACACTGGCCAATTTCATATGGTTTTGGAAACCTCAAGGGCCTCCCTGCCCAACAACTCATAAGAAGGAAGCCTACCACCACCACTAGATTTTCACTTAATGACTCATGGCAGTGAAAAAAATCTTTACACAAGTAGGATTCCTATATTTGGGCTAATTTTTGTTTTAATTTTCTCTTTAACTAGATTATTAAATATTTAATTTTATTTGTTTTTGTTCATTTATAAATCCTTACACCTTGAGTGCTTAGAATTTGCTGTGGTTGTTTCCAGGAAGGATTTGCTTTTGTGTGCATCATATAAGCACGTGAAATGAAGGTTATAGTGTCATTATGAAGTAAGTTATTCTAAGTATTGATTACATTTTGTTAAGTTAAAGTTCATCTAACATTTACTAGTTTTGTCTAGATATTCTACTATTTGTTGCAAGAAAGATGTTACATTCTTGCAAAATAATCATTTTAATCATGGATTTGTTAGTCAATTTGATTCTTTAATGAATATATATATAAACATTATAGAGATATATTTTTCAAGAAACACATTATGACTTAAAAGTAATTTTGTTAGAATTTTCTTTTGTTTACTAAATATAGCTATATACTACTTAACCTGAGAAATTTTTCTTTTAGAAATTCTTTTGAAAAATGTATTTATATATTTTCCCCATAGATTACAGTCATTGTTTACCTTTGAAAGGGGTTGTTACAGCAAAAGCTGTTCTTGGCTTCTTTTTTATCCTAGGTGAACTTTCAAAGTTACTATAGAGACATTGCATGTGGAAAGCAGTGTTTTTAAGGCCCTTTTGAGAGCCAAATACTAGACCCCTAAAGGGTTCTACAAATAAAGTTCATTTATGAATAATAGATTAGGAATAATATATGGCAAAGGGAAAGTAGGTTTTCTTGCCTCTAAGGAAATAGAAATTCATATGTTGGGGATGGAGGAAAAGTCATACACACACAGTGCTGTAACAATAAGTTCCTAGATGTTACTATGGACCCAAAAACTTGGTATTAAAGAAACCAAAGACCAAACCAGAAAAGGATACCTTTCATGAAAATTAGGTACCTTCGTGTCTCAAACCACTGAAAAATCTATTAAAGCTAATAAAATTTCAGTGGAATGCTAACAAATGCATAGTCTTCCTCATAAATGAACACATACTAATTGGTTATCCAATACCAAATGGTCATCTCTGATATTATATACATCAGAAACATTATACAGACTGAGCTGGTTATACTTATATATGTGTAACAGTAATCAATGGGAAAGAGTTCATAAATACAAAATGGAGCAAGAGTTGGTATATGGGAGGATGTGGAAGAAGGATAAGGAAAGAGAAAATTATTTTATTATAATATAAATAAATAAAATAAATTTTAAAAAGAGTAAAGATGATAGTCTGTGTTCATACAGAATTGCACAAGCCCACATTTGAAGCATTGAAGTGTAATCACAGGACACACACAATTCAATTCAATATGAAGAAACAAGGTTGAAGTTTCCCTATTCTTAAGTCTGAAAAGTATTTTTAAAAAAGTAACAATTCAACAATACATAGCACATAGTCAAACTAGAGCATCCTGAATCGTGCCAGAATCTTGACATCCTTTCTATTTATGACTTGGGATGATGAGATGAAGTTCAAGGGTCACAAAGAGATAACTAGAGACAGTGAGTTGGGGGTGGGGAAATAAGAAAAAGAAATGCAAGGGCAGTGAGCAATATAAAAACAAATCTTTTGAAATCAAGAATGTCGGCCTGATAATGGTTTAGAACACTAATACAGATACTTAATGGCAAAAGTGTCTATCCCTAATGATCACATCTTGAGCTATATTTTGGGAGGAGATAATCTGCACAAACTTCACATGTTCTATCCCAATGTTTGAACTTAAACATCAACCCAACCATTAGCTGCTATGCATGGCAAAAGCAACTCAGGCTGTAGCCCATGTCTACCTACAACTTCAACAGGAAGAGAAACACTTTTTTTAAAGAAGGAAAATCAGGCTATAAATCAATCAATTTATTTCTAAAATTAGATACAAAAAAAGTTGTTTATATCTTAGTTCTACCTCTCAACTAGATAAAAGTCTTAAAAGGAGATGATTATTTTGTAATGAGAACAACATTGTAAAGAATAGAGTCCAAAAACTATGTTCATTATGTTAAATTTTTCTTAATTTGGTATGTACCATTTCTTGTAATAATGCAATAGCAATGATATAGATTTGATATTACTAGGCTAAGATATTACTAGAGTGGTATAAATGGAGTGATGTATGTATTGGTGTTACAATAATGAAAAAAAACCAATACCATACCAATAAAATATGAGCCTCATCGTCATATCATCATGTTATTATAATCTTAGTGTGTTACGAGCCTAGATTTCTCATTGACCATAAAATTACAGATAAAAATAAGCTCACAAATAGTGTATTTCAAGTAAACATTGGCACAGAATTATGCATTATATATCTAAGTTAATATTGAAGGGAGGCATCGCCATATGGCAATAGGACTACAGACTCCAAATCTTTGAAGGTTGTGAGTCCAAATAAACATCAAAACCTGTAAAATGAGACAAATCCATAGCTAATCACTGCTGACAAAATGCACTGATGAGTGGAGCTTCTCCCTTTTAACGTTTACTTTAACATTTATTTTAATTTTTTGATTCGATGTGCACAAATTTGGCTAACTCTGAGGTTAGAGGGAGTGGGATCTCTAAATATTTACATTATTTATGCTTCAATTTCACCATGAATTCATATCATTAGGTTAGCTGGACAACTGTGAATTACCCAGGCTCAGTCCTTAGGTTTTATCCTGTTCAATCATTCAAACATAAACACATACATCTACCTTCTTTTCATCAAATTGGGATCAGGAGAGGGGACTTTCAAGACATAAATTAAAATACTGCAAACATAGAAATTGAATAGATACACTCAAGATGTGAAACAGAAAGGGGACAGATCTAGATGGGAGTGGGCAGGAGTACGTGGGGTGCTGTATGAGAGTGTGGGGGAGGAGCAACTGGGAGGAGCTGGATCAGAGTGTGGAAGAGGGGTAACTGGGAGGAGCAGAAGGAGGGTAACCATAGCCAGGATATGTTATGTAGGGCAAAACAATCTCTTTTCAATAAAATGGAAAAGAAAAAAGTCACATTACATTATTTATATATTCATTAATGACGATTTATTGACAACTGAAAATATTATTGCCTACACTGGTAATTACTATAGTGATCAAATGTGGAATTTCAGACAGTAAAATTAATCCTTTATATTTTTATTTCTCTACTTCTAATGGCCTGGACTGAGTTCTCACAGTTAACTGAGAAATGCCATGAAGCAGGTGATTGCCCATTCAAACTCAGCTCTCTGCATTGTTTCACAGTTTCCTGAAATCTCGTTTTAGCTTCTCCTTTTCAATGTGCATAATATTTAATATTATGTATTTAGGGATGAATATGATTAAATTTATGAAAATATATTCATTTCATTTCAATAACTTTTTATATTTAACATGCATTTTAGGCATAAATAAGATTAAATTTATGAAAATATATTCATTTCGTTTTAATAAAGTTTTAGAACCATTTTAAGCTTGCAAAAACAATAGTACAGAAATCATAGCGTATGTTTCCTCATTAGCAATATCTGCATCAAGCATTAGAGTTAAAGTAGGTTAAAGTCAATTGTTAATATTAACATTTACTGTGCATTGAACTGTTTTGTATAGATTTTGATAAATGCTTAGCAGCCATTATAGTATCGCAAAGATTAGGTTCACTATCTTAACAATCCTCTATGCCCTACACCATCTGTCTTTTTTTGCAGTTATTTAGCCACCATTGATCTACTCTTGGGTCTCCTGAATCTTGTACTTTTGGCTCTTCCAGAGTGCCATACTAGAATCTATATAGCCTTTATAGGCCAACTTTTTCAAATACATAGACAGTAATCTTTCTTGCATCTTCTTGTAGTTTAGTAGAGTCTTTCTTTTTACTTTAGGGTCATAAGCTGAATGACTTATTTCCACTATGTTCACCCAATGGGATATATTGCATCATTGCATTCAAAATCCAGAGAGTCAATCAGTCATTCACTGTAATTCTAAAACTTTTGAGCAGTGACAATATACCTCTCTTTTTAATTTAAGGTGTTGGTTATATTAACAGAAATATAATGCAGGAAATTGTTAACCATAAATGAACCAGGTGTTCATTTATATTAAATAATATGGAGAAATATTTGCTATCAGTTCATAGGAAGAATTTGGAAAGTGTTATGCCTTTAGGAGGCGCCTACCAGAGTGACCATAGGAATGCAGACTTGATGAGATTTACAATGCAAATGAGAATTCTGATGGAAATTAGAATAGAGGCAACTTTTGTTTACTGGGGCAAATACTGCAGACACATTTCATCCTAGGAGACTATGGAAGGCTGACCTTAATGTGCTAGTTTATCTGAGAAAAAAAAATTTCAAGACAGCAAGTCATTTGATCAATGGGGTAGATATTACTGCCTTTGTTTTAGCCAGCTTTAAACTAACAATCAGGATGGAAAAAAGGAGTAAAAAAGGGGGCATTTTGAGGACTTGAAATTGGGCCAGAAAAGGAGTAGTCTAAAAAGTGCAGCCAACTATGATGTAGCTGCCAAAGAGATTACTGAGGTTAAAAAGAAGCCAAGTTCTTTGTATCAAGACAAATTGGAATCCTGGCTTAAGGATATTCCCCAAACTGGCAAAGCCACAGCCAATACTTACTTGTTCAGAAATGTTAAACTAAAACCTTATTTCAAAGAGTTTCCAGGTCAGAATCTTTTAGAGAGAAGGCAATGAACTACCTTTCTCTTCAGTAGCACCCTTGGCATCTTGCAGTGGACATCCAGGAGGACACTCTGAGACACTAAAATGTTTTGCCCACAGATCCTGGTATCTCAGGAGGACAATGTGTTTTCCATGTGATACTAGTTTTTAAAGTCATGTAGGATCTAAAAATGATGGTGCCACAGAGGCTTCCACAAAAGTTTCAAAAGTAAGTTGGAAAGGTTGGACAGCATGTTCCAATGGCCATCAAAAAGTACATGAGAAGCCATAGTATGTCTACTGATGGAACATGTGTACAGCATGCAAAGCTAGCCTTGGAGATTGACTATGTAAGCTACTATCATCAAACTATATGGTAGGAATATCAAGACAACTTCTGAGATTTAATGATTTTCCTATAGGGTTTCAGTGACCTTTTGATCCTAGCTTTCCTTACTATACCTTTCTTCCTCTCTTTTGAAATAAATTTGCTTATCCTATGCAGCCATGCCTTACAAGTATTTAACATTTTTCTGATTTTGCAGAGGCACAAAGGAATTTTCCTATAATTTCAGAGGAGAATTTACCAATGGGACTTTAAAAAATATTGAAACATTATAAATAAGGCTGCTATGAACATAGTGGAGCATGTGTCCTTATTGCATGCCAGGGAATAATAGCCAGAAGCTGGAAAGAACCCAGATGTCCCTCAATGGAGGAATGAATACAGAAAATGTGTTATATTTACACAATAGAATATTACTCAGCAATTAAAAGCAATGAATTCATGAAATTCTTAGGCAAATGGTTGGAACTGGAAAATATCATCCTAAGGTAGGTAACCCATTCACAAAAGAACACACATGGAATGCAGTCACTAATAAGTGGATATTAGCCCAGAAGCTCTAAATACCCAAGACACAATTTACATATCAAATCATTCCCAAGAAGAAGGAAGGAGAGGGTTCTGGTCCTGAAAAGGCTTGATGCAGCAATGTAGGGGATTACCAGGACAGAGAGTGGGAAAGGGATGATTGGGGAATGGGAGGAGGGAAGAGGGCTTATGGGACTTATAGCGAGAGGGGAACCTGGAAAGGAGAAATAATTTGGAATGTAAATAAAGAATATAGAAAAGAAAAAAAGGGAAAAACAGATGAGAGTTTGGGAATTCTAAGATAAACTGAATCTACTTTGCATTATTAAATAGACATGAACTTTAGGAGTCAGGGTTGAAATTATGAAATTGTGTGTAAAATATGCCCCAGAGGGGGGAAAATCTGAAGTAAACAAATTTAGATACAAGCTTTTATCTCCCAACCACTTTAACCTTAAAGTCCTGGTAGAGAAAAGCAGCAAAGATACTAATATAAGGTTCAAAATATCCTTATGGGTGGATATTACTCCCTTTTTATTGACAAAGCCTAGGGGAACTGAAACCCTTAAAAGAGGAAAAATTCAGAAAAGTTTGATACACAGCATGCCATACAATTCAGGAAATCAAAGATAAAGTATTTCTAGGTAAGGCAGTGTCCACACAGCCTTGTAGAAGCCACCTCTGAGTGTACAGAAATCCAAAATCTTCTACAAGGGACTTGGTGTGCTGAGATAACTGGTAGTCACATGAATTCATCAGGAAAAGAGTTGTCATATATGGATGGAGCCAAGACCACTGTCTCTGTTGGGGGGGAAAAAAACTTCAGAACAATTTTTAAAGGGTCAGGACAGGGTACTTATATCCTAGATAGTGTGGCTGGAACAGAGGCCAGCTCCACCAAAGGAACTCAAAAAAGTATTGAGCATGGTACAGGAGCCTTCAGAGGATTCCATCACTGTTGGGGGCTGTAGATTTTCTAAAATAAGACTCATACAAAGAACTACAGGCAACAGAGGAATGCCGAGCACTGGAGAAATAGACTTCTCAGTCTATCTTCTCAAAAGCACAACTGTTTATCCAATATAAACGGGCATCCCTGAAACATACACCTACAATTCACATTAAAAGGACCAAACAAAATTTTATTCAACAACTGAAATAAAAGAGGCCATGGATTTGAATAATCATTAAAGGGGTTCATTAGAGAGTTTGAAGTAAGGAAAGAGAAGGGGGAATTATATCATAGTCTCAAAAAATAAAAAATGTATGTATTAAAAAATTATCTGAGGTTACTAGATTCTTTAAGTCTTTTCCTGAGCATTATTCGGGGATAATATATGATCTCGGTGATGTGGGAGGAAGGGCAGCATCTGCATGCAAAGGGGAGAGAAGAGAACTGCATTGCTTTATGATTCCTTCTGAGTTTTTGAAAGAAACATGATAGCATATTTGGAGGAAAATAATTAAAGACATTGTCACTCTCTGTCACAGTTTATAATTTTGCAGCCTTAAGTTTATAAAATGATTGGCAGAAACCCACAGAGATAATAGGTTACAGAGCAGCATGAGAAAGATAAAATAACAAAATATGAAATTGCAAGATTAGATGGGATCTTACCACCATTATTTTACAGAGTGGAAAACGCAGCCATGATTCTAAGACAGAAAGTAACTGTAGCTGTGGAGGAAATTATACGGACATCATAGTCAATATTTTCACCATAATGCATTGCCTAAAACACAGCCCGTGAATGTGAGACTCATGTCCTTTTATTTTCCTAAGTCCTTGTTTAAGATGTGATTATTTATTAGAATAATTCTTTCAAATTTTTTCTGTATCAAAATAACTGAAGTTTTAGAACCAAATTGGTTGTGAGTAGAGGAACACCGTCATAGAAGCAGGGGAGAGGGGGTAGGAGGCAGGATTTCCCGGGACAGGGGGGAGGAACTGGGTAAGGGGATACCCAGTTACACTTGAAATGTAAATAAATTAATTTTTTTAAAAAAAGAAAATCTGAAAAAATATTCATCCATTCAAATACCCATACAATACATAGCTTTTACCTACTTCACCACATGCTAAAAAAATTTTAAAAAATGAAGAAAATAAAATAGCCAACAAGACAGAGTTTACATTCAGAAATAAGTGAGACAATATAAAATCAAAAATATATAGTGTATATGAAAGGTATAGTGGGCAATACAGTAATAACTACCATGAAATGAAGATCAAAGGAATGAGAAACAGTCCGCAGAAGCTGCTTTAGTAATGTAACAACTTCTGCAAGAATATAAATTAAATAAGCATCTGTGCAAAGATCATTCTAAGAAGTTTGGGACAGAAATGTAAAAGCCCCGAGGACGAGAGGCTGGATATTTTGATAAGGTAGAAGGAAAGATGCCAGTAAGCAGGGGAACAGACAAATGGCAGGGACAACTGAGGCATCAGAGCATAACTGCCATGGGACCATCAACTCCTCCCAGATTGTGTGGCCGAATCTCAGCTTCATGGGGAATTCAGCGCTGTGCGCAATTCTCTTTCTTAACTTATTTATTTTCTATAATCCTAGAAGAACAAGGATGTGAGATTGGAATTTAAATACCATAGCCCACACTGAGGTGGAAAGGTGAGTGGGGGGAAGGGAAATAAGTTGGGGGAAAATTTTGAACTAAAATGTGCCAGTTAAATGTTAAGCCACCAGGTAAATATTTTTAAAGTGAGACAAAAACAAAGTTAAAAAAAATGATGGATTTTCACCAACTCCACATTCAATAGAGAGCTAATATCCAAAATATATAAAAAAGGTCAAGAAACAAACGTCAATGAACTGAATAATCAAATTTAAAAATGAAATACAGATCTAAACAGAAACTTCTCAACAGAGGAATCTCAAATGGCTGAGAAACACTTAAAGAAATGTTCAACAACCATAAGGAAAATTAAAATGAAACTACTATGTGTTTCCATTTTACACTTGTCAACAAGTGAAAACTTATACTGTCAAGGATGTGAAATAAAGTGAACACTCCTCCATTGCTGGTGATAATACAAACTAGCATAGCTAATAGAAATCACTGTGGAGGTTTGTCTCAGTCAGGGTTTTTATTCTTGCACAAACATCATGACTGAGAAGCAAGTTGGGGAGGAAAGGGTTTATTCAGCTTACACTTCCACATTGCTGTTCATTACCAAACTGGACTGGAACTCAAGCATGTCAGGAAGCAGGAGCTGATGCAGAGGCCATGGAGGGATGCTACTTATTGACTTGCTTCCCCTGGCTTGCTCAGCTTGCTTTCTTATAGAACTCAGGACTCCCAGATAGCCAAGGGATGGCACTACCCACAATAGGCCCTCCCACACTTGATCACTAATTGAGAAAATGCCTTAGAGTTGGAATCATGGAGGCATTTCCTCAATGGAGGCTCCTTTCTCTGTGATAGCTCCAGCTTGTGTCAAGTTGACACACAAAACTGGCCAGTACAAGGTTGCTCAGAAAAACAGGACTCAATTAATTTCAAGACCCAGCAATACTATTTTGGAACATATACCAAAAGCATCCTCCATTCTACCACAAGGATGCTTGCTCAACCATATTCATTGCAGCTTTATTCATAATACTCAGAAACTGGAAACAACCTACATGTCCCTCAACTAAAGAATGGGTAAAGAAAAATCTGGTATTTATACACACAGCTGTTAAAGACAATGATATTATGAAACTTGCAGGCAACTAGAATTAGAAAGGGTCATATTGAATAAAATAATCAAGACCAGAAAAATGAATATGCTATGCAATCACTTGTAAGTTGACATTAGCTGTTAAGTAAAGGACAATCATGATACAATCCACAAACCAGTGAGAGTCAGGAAAAAGAGGACTGAGGCGAGGACACATAGATCTCTCTAGGAAAGGAAATAGATTTTGCAGGTAGGTAGACTGGAAGCAGGTAGGGGTGGGAACAGAAAGCTTCAATTCTCTTATACGAGTCACTAAGTTTTTCTTTGTTCTTAGACTTCCCCAGATATTTCTTGCCAAAGAGTACTTGGCTCTAATCTTATTATAGCCTGATAGTTTATGTTAACATGGTTAATATTCAATGTTTTGAATCTCAATTAGAAGAGTATGTTTCTCCTTAATCATGCAATTTCATTTTTTCCTGTGTCTTAGTCAAGACCTCATGCAGTACACACTTATATTAACCTCAAAGTGTAGCTGAGAATCACAATACACTCCTAATCCTCATACCTCCAGCTTCTAATGTTGGAATTACACATATGTGCCACCCTACTCAGACTCAAGCTCAATTTCAAACGTGCAAATGAAAGTCTTTTTTATCACTACTATAAATTTTTAACTCTATCTTTTATCTCTCTTTGACATCTTACTTCAAATCATATTTTCTTCAGTAATTCCACCAAACCATTTTTGTTCATCATTCATATTGAGTTCCGGTTTGAGAAACCTAATTGTCAGTTCTCCGTCCTCCTGTGCGCCACTAGCAGTGTGTGACATGGTTGATCACTTTGTCCTCCACAAAATACTCCTGAGGCTTCTGTGAAACATTGACTAGACAGAACTGCCAGATCATTTTCAATATTGTTCCATGATTTATCTCCCTCTATTCTTCCAATTTTCCACCTTTGGTAAATCTATGACCTGGATTGTCTTAGTCAGGGTTTCATTGCTGTGAAGAGACACTGTGATCAAGGCAACTATTATAAGGACAACATTTAATTAATTTACAGCGGCAGAGGTGCAGTTCATTATCATCATAGCAGGAGGGATAGCAGCATCCAGGCAGGCAGATAGTGCACCAGAGGAGTTGAGACATCTACATCTTCTTCTGAAGGCAAACAGGAGAAGACTGGCCCCAGTGAGGTTAATTAGGAAAAAGGTCTAAAACCCTACCCCGCACAGTGACAACACTTCCTCCAACAAGGCCACGCCTACTCCAAGAAGGCCACATTTCCCAATAGTGCCTAAGTCAAGCATATCTACACCACCGCATGGACAAACTCTATCTAGTGCATGATAATAAATTAAAACCACTTGGTAATGACGGTAAAAGAACAAATGCTACCTTTGACTCAGACTACACAAGCCCATTTCAGACGTGTCTGTCATATCTTCCTGTGAAAACTAAGAGCCAATTTAAATTTTGCTCATCTAGAAACAAACTCCAATTTATGATCTCAAACTTCCCCTCCAGTGCTTCTGACAACAGCTCATAGTAACTTTATAATGAGAGTTGGAAAAACAAAATGTGCTACATTTTCCTATTATAGCCACATTGAATCCCATCAGCTAGCTAACTTTATCTGTAAGCTTTCAGTACATCTAGAACCTGATCATCCCAATCATTCCCTCACTTTTGCTAATACGACTCCTAAGTTATATTAGGTTTGGCAACCTACACAACAATCATGATGACCATTAAATAGTTTCTGTGCTCAGAATCTAAGGCTTTCCCAGAGGAAGATTGTGCACTCACGAGAGAAGCAGGCCCTTTGTGATTGCTTCGTGTGCCACACTCCCAAATTTAGTCCTATGTCCTTTTGGTCCCTCCTCTTCCTTATTCTAGCCACACTGATTTCCTTATAGGACAAAATTCAGAAAGTTTTGAGAATGTCCTTTGACAGGATATCAACTTGATTTATCTACTTATTTGTTTCACACTCAATATTGCTTCATCAAAGACTTCTCTGACCTAACAAGTTGGATAAACATTCAAGACTGCAGATCACTCAATAACTCTTTTCCTTCTCCTGCCTTGGTCTCCACAAAACATTTAAGAACATCATCTAATTCACTCCATTATATTTACCTTTCGCATTGACAAGTAAGTCATGAAGATGAAGGCTATACTTAATTCTGCTGTATTTTAACGCTCAGTCCAACACATGACAAGTAAGGACTACTCATTAAGCAGAAATACTGGATGGGTGACAACATATTGTGTCACATATTGCTAGCATCAAGGAGTCAATTTAGACAAAAATTAATTTTCTTAAATGCTAGAGGTAATTTTCAAATTTGAAGGAGCTGGATAACAAAACATTTTTTATGCACTGCTATTTTTTTTTATTTTCTATATTCTTTGTTTACATTCCAAAGGCTTTCCCTTTTCCCAGTTCCCCCCTCACCGTATGTCTCATAAGTCCTCTTCCTCCCACTTCCCAATCCCCCCGCCCACCATTTCTCTGTTCTGGTACTCTCCTACAAAACTGGATCCAGTCTTTTCAGGACCAGGGTCCTCTCCTTCCTTCTTGGGAATCTTTTGATTTGCTAATTGTGCCTTGAGTATTCAGAGCTTCTGGGCTCATTAATATCCACTTATCAGTGATTGCATTTCATGTGTATTCCTTTGTGATTGGGTTAACTCACTTAGGATGATATTTTCCAGATCTAACCATTTGCCTACAAATTGCATAAATTCATTATTTTTAATTGCTGAGTAGTATTCCATTGTATAAATATACCACATTTTCTGTATCCATTCCTCCTTTGAGGGACATCTGGGCTCCTTACAAATTCTGGCTATTATAAATAAGGCTGCTATGAGCATAGTGGAGCATGTGTCTTTATTGCATGCAGGGGAATCCTCTGGGTATATGCCCAGGAGTGGTATGACAGGGTCCTCTGGAAGTGTTGTGCCCAATTTTCTGATACTCAGAAATATATCAGCAGTATATCTTAAGATCTTGTCTTAGGCAACAACTTGTTAAGTCAATGATTGTTTTAATAGTCAATAAACTTTTAAAATGATAAGTGAAATGAGAATTTTTAAATTGTTACAACTGAAAGCTTCTTTGGCATATACAATGGAAAACATAAAAAGATACTCAACCCTGAGAATGAAAAGTATTCGTTCTTCATTCTCGGTTTTCAGGGCTCCAAACCATATGCCTGGTTGCTAATAATAAAAATTTTAGTGCACTTTGAAATTAGAAATGTCTCTCCAGGAGATTTTGTTACTGTGAAATGGGTCTATCATGAAATATTTCTGTAGTGAGAAGAATTGTTGAATTTTTTGATTGCCTTTAAATGAAATGGAAAGCATTTATACAGGAATTTATATACCTCCTAAAAGGACTTTGAAAATAGTCTAACTAAACAGAGCTGCTTCCTCAGAAGGAGGAACTAAGTGAACCAATAATAGCTTTCTTTTTTAACTGTGACTGGAAGACCAGTCCCACAAAAGGAGCATGGGATATTAAATAAGCATGTGAACCCAGGTTCGTAGGGAAAGGGGAGAAGCAGGAGACAACTTCAATGTCTTGGAGACCATGTTTCTTTTTCTCAGAACCCTTAAGAGCTTTGTGGGGGGTGTGGAACATGATTCTTGATTGATTTTATAGACAGCCTTTGAGAACAATTTTGTACCCGAGATGTACTTTTAATAGAAGGACACCATCTTTGCAGTTTTAGAATTGAACTGAAGAAGGAAATAAAATAAGCTCCTAAACCATAGGTTCAAATTTCAAATCAAGAGCTTACATCAAACCACTTAAGAGAGAGTCATTGAGCCGAGGGTTCAATTATAGGTAGGCTCTTTAGGCTACACGTCCAGTAGAGCCTTGCATTGAATGTCATCTTGACACTTAGTGAATTGGGCATCTCCTCCATGCCTAAAACATATATCAGTATAGTGTAAAGCGATGATATTGTGGCATGAAAAATAGAATGACTCTCCTTAGAAGCTTGCAGGATAAGCTCAACTGTCAAACAGCCCTGTAATCCCAGGAATTCAGGAGTCTGAGGGACTAAGGTTCATGTTACTAAGTGAGTATAAGGCCAACATGGCATGTTAATAAGACCATTTTTCAGAAATAAAAACTAACAAGTATGTGATAGGTGTAGCTTAATGGTAGAATGTTTTCTCAACTTGTATGGGGGCCTATGTTTAACCTTCAGCAGTGTTGAAGCTGAATGAAACTAAACTATAAACAGACAAAAAGAAACTTAGAATGAGTTTTAACTGTTTGGTGCAAGAAAGCACAGAGTTTAAAGTTGGTATTTTGTTAGCATCATGAGGTAACCAACTAACAGGCCAGTAAAACTGGTGTTTTATATAAAGGATTCTTTACCCAAATGACAGGATTTTTAAGTAACAATTAAATCTTTAGAAAGAATTAATAGCAAGATATGATCCAAATGAGAGTATCTAACACAACATCAACTGAAAAAGTCTGGAGTTGTGCACAGAAAGAGAGACCTAGATGAGCTGCCTGGGTTCTTGATTTGTGCTTACTATTGAGAACCGTTTATTTCATATTGAGCTACTGAGTCAACCACAAAGCAACTGGAGAAATCAAACTGTAGCTGGTCTAGATGCAATTTCAAGACTATTTCAAGCAGTTTGTAAGATAAAATATAATTACAAACATTAAAAGCTACCATTTGGCCGGGTATGGTGGCCCATGCTTGTAATCCCAGCACTTGGGAGGCAGAGGCAGAGGCAGGCAGATTTCTGAGTTCGAGGCCAGCCTGGTCTACAGAGCGAGTTCCAGGACAGCCAGGACTACACAGAGAAACCCTGTGTTGAAAAACCAAAAAAAAAAAAAAAAAAAAAAAAAAAAAAAAGCTACCATTTGGGTAATGTTATACAGATCATTTCTGTACCGTGTACAAATATTTCCATTCAAAAAGTCTGGGTTCTGCTCATTCATCCTGACATACACCCTGACCACAACAACCACTAATCTTTTCAGTATCTACATACTTTTACTTTCTCCAGAATACCATATAGTTCATTAGACCACCACTCTAATATTTGTTTATCCCTAAATTCAATCCCCCCAAATAATTGAATAACAATAGATTACATTTTCTGATTGAATAAAAGTCCCACTCTAGTCCCTGATTTTAGTGGGATTGCTTCAAGTTTCTCTCCATTTATTTTGATGTTGGCTACTGGTTTGCTGTAGATTGCTTTTACTATGTTTAGGTATGGGCCTTGAATTCCTGCTCTTTCCAAGACTTTTAGCATGAAAGGATGCTGAATTTTGTCGAATGCTTTTTCAGCATCTAATGAGATGACCATGTGGTTTTTTTCTTTTAGTTTGTTTATGTAGTGGATTACATTGATGGATTTCCATATATTGAACCATCCCTGCAGCCCTGGAATGAAGCCTACTTGGTCATGGTGAATGATCGTTTTGATATGCTCTTGGATTCGGTTGAAAGGGGAAAGCCTTTTGAATGTAAACATAGAATATAGAAAATAAAAATAAAAAAAAGTCCCACTCTATGAGATGCAGTTAAAAGGGCCAAAACATGTGGTAGATAAGTCTGAGGCCCTAGGGGAGAACCCAATACTATTATTCTACTGAACAGTCAGATAATTACATCAACTAATGACTTACTGTTATACCCCAAAATCATGGTACCTCTTGGCCTTCATGAGAGATGCTTTTCATTTCCATAGGGGGCAAATAACACAGAGAAACCCCAGCAGAGAATTTAAAAGTGGATAGTGAAGCCAGGCAGTGGTGGCGCAGGCCTGTAATCCCAGCACTTGGGAGGCAGAGCCAGGCAGATTTCTGAGTTCGAGGCCAGCTTGGTCTACAGAGAGAGTTCCAGAACAGCCAGGACTACACAGAGAAGTCCTGTCTCGAAAAAACAAACAAACAAACAAACAAACAAACAAAAAGTGGATAGTGTTCTGCCACCTACAGAGTATTCTTATCAGATTACCCACTACACACTCCAAGTATTGAAGATTTTTGTAGAATAGAGGAAGTGAGATTGTAAAAGCTAAAGGTGGTTGATAACCTCAAAGAAACGTTCAAGACACAACAGAGCATATGAGCTTATGAATTCATGGTGATGGGAACAGTTTATACAAGTCCAGCTCAAACTCCAACCAGACAAAATCCCAGCATGGAGACAGGAAAGTGGATAAAAGCTCCCACTCTTAGCAGAGGAACTATTGGCTTGTAATAGGTACTAATACAGGGAGGCTCGGTTTTCTGTAGTGATGTGACCCTCAGACACTGACCATAACCAGAGAGGTCCCACATCCAAGCCCAGATTAGCAGAACAAACTGTACTCAATGAGAAATGAAACAGCTGGATAAGAATCACTCACTGACAAATGTCTATTAGCCCAGAAGCTTGGAATACCCAAGACACAATTCATATATTAAATCATGTCCAAGAAGAAGGAAGGACAAGCCCCTGGTCCTGGAAAGGCTTGATGCAGTACTGTAGGTGAATACCAGGACAGGGAAGCAGGAGAGGGTTAAATTGGAATCAGGGGAGGGAAGAGGGCTTATTGGACTTTCAGGGAGGGGGAACAAGGAAAGGGGAAATCATTTGAAATGTAAATAAAGAATATATCTAATCAAAAAGAAATGTGTAAAAGAAGAATTAATGTCAGTGTTTAATGGAAAGAGATGAAAAGAAGTATAGAGAGTGGTAAGGGGGACTTTGGGGGTGAATATGTATGAAATGCATTGCTTGAAATAATAAAAATAATGCAGGAAATAGTACATTATTAAAATAATTAATTGAAAGTGAAAATCTACCAGGTAGGAATATCACAATAATTATATGAATATGAAGGAAAAAAGTTCTAGAAAACTCGGGGTAACCTATAACCAGAAGTTTTTATGTAATACATAATAATCAAACTTCAACTATATTAAACAAATTTGAATTATATAAAAGTTTAGTAAAGAAACGGAGGGGGGAGAGGGAATGATTGGGGAACAGTTGGGGGGGGAGAGGAACTATGGGAACTATGGTGGGTGGGAACTGGGAAAGGGGAAAGCCTTTGGAATGTAAACATAGAACATAGAAAATAAAAATTAAAAAAAAAGTATTGAAAACCTTAAGTCTTTTTCATAATACTGGAAAATTTCAAGAGAAAAATTAAATAAATTCTTTACCAGATCAGAATGACTTTGGGAAATAAAAGCAATATACAGCAAACCAACAGCCTCTATCAAATTCAATGGTGAGATACTTTAAGCAATCCCACTAAAACCAGGGACAAGGCAAGGATGCCAATTCTCCCTGAATCTATTCAATGTTTTTCTCTTTAATGAAATTATACATATGAAAATTGTTCTTTCATTATGGAATATTTCCTTAAGTTGTTTTTAATCCCTTTATCATCATATAAAACAGTGGAAATTAGTTCAAAGAAAACCTTGAATTATTTTTCTTAAAAGAGAGTTTAATCAATATAAGTTCTAATTAGAATTAATCAAATATCTTATGCTAACAAGAGTTGTCTTCTCAAGTATATTTACCATCACTACTGACACTATTTGAAGAGTTGAACATTTTATTTCTTCCATGGAATTTAAAAGACACATTTTATAATGAAGCAATGCTTAATTCTCAGTATAAAGATTGACACAGCCAAATGTTCAACATCCTTTAAAATCAGAAAAATGCAACTCAAAACAACTCTGAGATTCCACCTCAAACCAGTCAGAATGGCCAAGATCAAAAACTTAGGGGATAGGAAATGCTGGAGAGGATGTGAAGAAAGAGGAACACTCCTCCACTGCTGGTGGGATTGCAAGCTGGTAAAACCACTCTAGAATCAGTTTGGCAGTTCCTCAGAAAATTGGACATAGCACTACCTGAGGACCCAGCTATACCACTCCTGGGTATAGTCCAGATGATGCTCCAACATATAATAAAGACACATGCTCCACTATGTTCATAGCAGCCTTATTTACAATAGCCAGAAGCTGGAAAGAACCCAAATGTCCCTCAACAGAGGAATGGATACAGAAAATGTGGTACATTTATACAATGGAGTACTACTCAGTTCTTAAAAACGATGAATTCATGAAATTCTTAGGCAAATGGATGGAGTGTAGAAAATATCATCCTGAGTGAGGTAACCTAGTCACAAAAGAACACATATGATATGTACTTGCTGCTCTGTAGATATTAGCCCAAAAGCTCGGAATACCCAAGATACAACTCACAGACCACATGAAGCTCAAGAAGAAGGAAGACCAAAGTGTGGATACTTTGATCCTTATTGGAAAGTGGATCAAAATACCCATGACTCACAGCCAAACCAATAGACTGAGCATAGGGTCCCCAATGGAGCAGCTAGAGAAAGGACCCAAAATGTTGAAGAGATTTGCAGCCCTGCAGGAGGAACAATAATATGTACCAACCAGTACCCTGAGAGCTCCCAAGGACTAAACTACCAACCAAAGAGTACATATGGAGGGACCCATGGCTCCAGCTACATATGTAACAGAAGATGATCATTTCAGACATCAATAAGAGGAGATGCCATTTGTCCTGTGAAGGCTCAATTCCTCAGAATAGGGGAATGCAAGTCAGGAAACTGGGGGGAAAGGGGGTAAGCAGAGGGAGGGGGATGGAATGGGGGTTTTAGAGGGGTAATGTGGAAAGGAGATATCATTTGAAATGTAAATAAAGCAAATATCTAATTAAAAAAGAGAGATTCAATATTCAAACAATTCAATTTCATTTTGGTGTAAATGTGTTTGTATAAAAAATTTTCATTTTTCAATAAAAACTTAAATATGCAAAAAAAGACTGATGTAAATAATCTTTTAGACATATAGGTATCTGCATGATTTATGAAGGACTGCGAGTTTAGAGAACATGTATCAAATATATCTATTTTTTATATGAATCCATGTGAATAATATATAGTTTAAATAATTGAAAAACTTGTATTTCAAATGAGCTTGGATATCATTAATATTTTAATGTATTTCCCTTTTGGTAGTATAATTACTTATTATTTTCAGCTAAAAATATAAAATATATTCTTGAATTTTGATGACTATGAAACATAACTCTTGGGTATAATCTCTGCTTGAAAGCATGAAATGAATCATCTGTCAAATTTTCTTCTCATAATGAAAATTTCTTCTACATCTATCATCTATTACCTGATAGGCACATAAAAACCAAGCTTCATAACATTGTTAAGAGTTATTTATATTAAACTTGTACCAAGTTCAGGTATCACATAAACTGGGTAGGAGGCCACAAAGTACACACACACACACACACACACACACACACACACACTTGTTTCATTGTACTTGTATATGAATTATTAAAGTGGATATATTTAATGTGAATAATATGTGTATTAAGCTTCTTTATAAAAACTAATGATGTCTATTTGAAATCACAACTAGAATCTAGTGAGATAGCAATAAAAGATGTCCTAATTCAATATAATCATTATTTGAATTTACTCAGTTATGAAAATATGTTGTGAAGACCCATAACATAGAAATTCCTATTTAAATATCTGAAAAATACGTTCCTAGCCACAACAGTATAATAAAATGTGAGCATCTTTAAAATATATCCTAATATCTTTGTTTCCTCACTAGAAACCCTTATAGGATTATTAGATATATTAATTTGAAGATTGACATGACAAAATTAAATAACTTTCATGGATTTATAATTTATTTTATTTGTACTCTGTATTTGCTCTCTGGATGCAGTATCAGATTTTATTATTGTATTAATGACTTTATATCCGATGAACATTGTGATGTTAAAGATTTTTCTAGAATCTGGCAGAAAAATAAATTTAGTTACAGCAAGCATATGGAGCTAACAGTGACATGTGAACATTCCATTCAATATTTATATTTATAAGAAATATATAAATGATATAAACCATTTTAAACCACATTAGCTTGGAGTTTTGCTTAAGTCTTTTGAAGCTATTTTATAATCTAGCATTGAAGCTATTAAGCTGTGCTCATTCTGATATTTAGAGATTTATAACTACATCTTAGTAGTTATAAACTCTTAATTCTTTCTTTAAAGCTTTATTCATTTCTCTAATCTTAGTGTATAATCTACAGGGAAGTGGTACCAGCTAATCTAAGTCCAGAACACAAAATTGGCAACCTATGAAACTAACTTTGAGAGAATATAAACATATGAGTTTGTAATAAAGATACATGTTAACTATCATGTTCTATGTATTGGAAAATACTGTTTAAAAACTTTTTATTCAACACAAATATATAATTAATATGATTTGCTTGTGTACATAAAATGTAGATAATTTATAACTATGGATGGTATTTATGATGGAAGCAAAAAATTTTGACAAGAGGATATCTACTGTTTAGATAATTGGTGGTCTTACATGGCAATGTGATTAGATATTGGACGGCTCCTCAAACTCACTGGCCAGCATTCAGTCCCTTCACAATGTGCGGGTGTTCACCAGTTCTTGTCAAAGAGAAAGCACAAACTACATTCAGTGTCCATTTTTTGTGAAGTGTCATCAGGTTAGTGTCAATGAGACACTTCATTTGCATCTTTAGTACATAATACAGTTCCCAGAATACAACTGGTAGTATCTGTGGCCATTCACATCTAATATACACTTCTCTATCAGCGATGATTGGAAGGTCTAAATTTCGTTAAGATGGTGAGTGATTCGGTGTCTAGTAGAGGCCTAGCATTCATTCATTCATTTCTCTCTCTCTCTCTCTCTCTCTCTCTCTCTCTCTCTCTCTCTCTCTCTCTTTCTCACACACGTATTTATAACACATCTGGGTTATATATGCATAACATAAATATACATACATACATACATACATATATATGCATGCACGTGCGTGTGTGTGTGTGTGTGTGTGTGTGTGTGTATGTGTGTGTGTGTGTGTGTAAAGTTTCTGTGATCCAACTCATCCGTGCTGGTGACAGGATGTCTATAAGTTTGTGGTTAATCATGTTCCCTTGTGATTCATGTGCACACTGATGTTGGAGAAGCATTACTGTATCTTGAGAGAATGGCAGCCTCCCTACTAGTCAATACAACAGAGAACTGTAATGAAGGGAGGTTGCTTTTAGAGAACTGAAATATATTAGCTCTGAAACCAGATAACTTTGGTTTGGTTTGACCTCTATGTCTTTTGCACATATATGTTTCATAGGTGTTGAGTGTGCCTGTGTTTATATATGTGTATACATCTGCATGTGTGTGCATACATTTGTGCACATGTATATGGAAACCAGAGATGTATTTGGATCATCAACCACTCTTCTTTAATTTTTGAGAAAGGGTCTCCTACCCTGAACCAGAATTGACCAAATGGCTAAGCTAGCAGGTCAGTGAACTCTGAGGTTCATCTGGTGCCACATCCTCAGGGCTCTAGTTTCAGATGTGTGCAATGTTTATTATCTGGGTCCCACAGATCTCGAATCAGAATCTTATATATGCCTGTCAGGCACTTTACAGATTGAATCAGCTTTCTGGTGTACTTATGCTGTTTACAATTTAGCATTAAACTCTAGAGCAAGTTACTTAACCTTATTAACCTTCATTTTATCACATCCAAACTTGAGACAAGTTGTAATTATGGCATTCTCTATACTGTATTAGGTATAAAGTGAGATAGCACACATGAAATGTGTTTTATACCAAATACACATTATATATAAATTATATATAATTATATATATACATGTATATACACACTCAAGACATTGCCTTTCCTTCATCTTTTAATCAATGTTATGTACACTGAAATTCTGTAAATACATTCCCTTCTTGGAGAAGATAAGCCACGTTTACAAACCAAGAAAGTTGTGCCTTAGATAATAGTTGGCAATTTAAGGGAGGATAAAATAGTAAGTTGATTTTTTTTTGTAAAA
The DNA here is from genome assembly GCA_964023405.1 of Apodemus agrarius. Taxonomy (NCBI): domain Eukaryota; kingdom Metazoa; phylum Chordata; class Mammalia; order Rodentia; family Muridae; genus Apodemus; species Apodemus agrarius. The sequence goes on along the minus strand of OZ030023.1, from coordinate 34,883,787 downwards.
TTTTACCTTGGCCCTCTGAAGTAACCTCAAGAATAAATCTCATTTTCATTATTTCGTCAACATGAAAAAATTTGCCAGAAATAAGGCATTGATTATAATATTAAGGACAAAGAGAACACTGTTAGCATAGAATAAAATCACATCTCCAGTGTGGAAATTTAAAAAGTTTCCTGTCCCCTGACCATCCTCTAGACTAAGGGTATATTAAACATCTGTAGCTGTTTATGTGAATAAAATGGGTAAAGGGTTGTTTAAAAATATCCATGTATCTATCATGTAAGAAAGAAAAAGAGAACAGAGAGGTAATCCTGTTTTCTAGGTCTCCTTTATGGCTCACTGAGTCTTGGGAGTAGCTTAACACATAACATCTGATGTTGAGCAGAAGACATTGACAGTGGATTATTAGTCACACATGCTCATAGCCCTGGGGAGGATGACACAGCACATTACCCAGGACAGTGAGGGAGTTTCACTTGGGAACAGATTGAACATTCAGACAACGTGGGAGTAGGACTTTGTAGCAGCCAGAAGGTGAAGCCACCCTGACTCTCCTGGGAGGATGTATGCTACTAATTTTAAAAACTGGCAGTCTGACATGAAGTGAGTGCTGTGGGAGATGAGACAGGTAGGGGCATCTGTCAGGGGACACTTGCCATTTCAGGACTCAGAATGGAACCCCTTCATACCTTAATCTCCAATAGCTACTTTAGTTGCTGACTGATGGCTTAACAGGCTCAGAAATAAGGGTTTTGAGACATCAAACTAAGTGTTCTAAACAGAAGAGATAATCAGGAAAGCCAGAATCAAGAGAAATAAGGTTTGGAAACCCCCGCAAAACACAGCAAAGAAAATGTGAGACCTCACTGGTCATGCTGATTGTCAGATCCCAACACATAGGGGCTGCTGAGTATTTATGGAGGATCTTAGGCTCAGGATTGGCTAAGCTCTCTACTTTCAGAATGGATCAGTATTCGGCCAGTAATGGGCAAGCTGCTGGCATAGAACACTGGGCTGTTTCATATCATGGAAAGCTACACAAAATTTGTTAACAAAATAGGAAGTTAAGAGATTTGTAGAGATAGAATACAAGAAAAGGAAATGTTCTTTCCCTTCCTTCCCATTAAATATCAAGAAAAGACAAACAGGAAGACGAGTTTTCACTGATCTCCATGACTGCTGTTTTAAAGGCATGGGAACATGCCATGCCCTTCCTTGTAGTGCAGAGTGTATTTCCTAATGGTAACTGAAGTCATAGTTCTGGAGAAGGCCAAGGTTGGCATCAATATTGAATAATTGCACTTCTGCTTTAACTAGTAAGAAATGAGTTTACACAGAAAATTCCCCTTTCGTGTAAATTACTGAACACAAGGCTCAATCTTGTGGCTGATACACGGTGAGATGTATATGAATAAGCATGAGAAGAACAAATGGAACAAAATAGGGAAATACCTTAAAATTGTCCATAGGAAACATTGTCCTTCAAAATTTGTTACTTTGTCCATGACAAATGCAATTCGCCCATAAGGAATTGAAGTTCTCATGTTGTACTGTATATTAGATTTCTCAAAATTAAAGAGATAGTGGCATTGTTTGAGAAAGACATATAAAAGAATTCCAAAGGGCATATAAAGTTACGTCAGCCACGTTTCAAGATAGCTCACTGTTTTTTTGTTACCAGACAAAGCCCAACCAATACTTAATCTGAAACCTTCACAGTGTGCCTCAGTGAGCAGAGCAGTATTTAAAATTTACTTTCTATTATTATTGGAGTCAGAGGAGTCTTTCTCACATATTGCACATTGTATTTGGGGCATCATTACCCAATTGATTCTATGAAGTCACAGTTACTCTGCCTATTCTCCCTTGGAGATGGAACAGTTTCTGTCTAATCAGGAACTTGTCACAATTTCCTTTCATAGAGGACTTCATAAGAGATTTTTTTCTACATCTATCATGTTTAATATTCCAAATAGATTTTAATAAACAGTTGAGTGCATATTACTTTTAGCTTCAGAAGATATCATGTATATTTAAGACATTTAATTATTATAAGTTGGGACTGGAGAGATGGCTCAGCGGTTAAGAGCGCTGACCACTCTTCCGAAGGTCCTGAGTTCAAATCCCAGCAACCACATGGTGGCACACAACCATCTGTAATGGGATCTGACACCCTCTTCTGGAGTATCTGAAGACAGCTACAGTATACTTACATATAATAAATAAAGAAATCTTTAAAAAAAAGCCTTTGGAATGTAAACATAGAATATAGAAAATAAAAATTTAAATTAAAAAAAAAGCACACAAGTCCACACCAGGATGCTCTGGGTGTTAAAAATATATATATTTTAAATTATTTTGATGACTTAAAAAATAAAATAAAATAAATGCTAGACTAGTTAGAAACATGCACTCCATAGCTTCAAGTTGAATGGGAGTGGGATATATCTTTCCATAAAATATTCCACACTAATGTTGAAAGGTGTCAACAAGAAGATGCCCTTCTTGAGGCCCTTGGACTAACAGATAGTTCTAAAAGAAAAGCTAGCCAAATCCCAGAAATCAAAATAATTATCAACTATTAGATATTTGTCCTTGAAGACTTTATGATTATGATCACCAACTTATTTCTTCTTAGTAAATAAATCATCAGGAAAATAATGAAAAAAAGTAAATTCCAGTTTACTACCTGTAGGACACAGAATGATATATACTCCAAAGTTCATTTGACACAAGTGGGGTTATTTTCAAAATTCACTGTTAAGCATAAAATAAGCTATAGAATAGCATAATCACATGCTTAGATATAGAAATAAAATTTTAAAATTGAATAAAGTTCATTCTAGTTCTGCCACAACCCTTCAAAATTCCAGATACAATCCATATTTGTTTTGAAACAAGTTGGAGAAGGATGTAACTATAGTGGTTTAAAAGAATCCATTGGAAGACCGAAGAAAGAAAACAGGAGGAACACTTGATGGCCACAGTGATTTTTATGTAAGACAACAAAAATACAAGCAGCACAAGCAGAAACTTGACAAAGGTTGTAACATCAATGCCTTACAAAAGAAAGCAATGAGTAAAGTAAGAAAAAGTAGAAAACAACCTGACACTAAATTAATCCTCTAGAAAGGGATTAAATAGACTGTGTAAGGGACTCAAAATACTCAATTATGAAAATAAACTCTGATTCTATCTATTGAGCTATCTAAATGAGCTATTGTGTGAGTGAACATTTCTCAAAAGGATATGCACAAGTTAATATTGGGAGCATGCACTATGTTCCTGGTACATGAGTGAGTGGGACAGGAGGATTACTAGAAGTTCTTATCAGTCCTGGGCCAGGTAGCAAGTATCAAAGACCACTAAACCCTGGGTTTCAAAATCAGAATGAAAATACACAAATTGTAAACAAGTATAAAACAGAGTGAGCTCAACTACATCAATCATTAAGGTAATACTGATCAATGCCACCATGATCCACCATCTCCTATCCCCCTGGTAGAATGTCTACAATCAGTCAATCAGTCAATCAATAAAATGCTGGTGGCTATGTGGGAAATAGAACTGCTTGTGGGAATATAAATTAGTACAGATAGACGTTATATTAAGCAACCTGTGAATTTCTTAGTGAACTAAAAATAGAACTTATTGTATGATCTAGCTATTCCATCAGAAGTCACAGAAACAAAGAAAATAAAATCAATATGTCAAAGAGATACCTATATTCCTGCTTACTACAGAGCCATTCACAATAGCCAATATGAGAACCAAGATACAGCTTGTAGGTGAGGAGAGGTGATATGTGGGACGTTTTTCACCCAGAAAGAAAGAAATCCTGTCGTGTCTGCAAATATGGACAAAATCAAAAGACATTACACTAGGTAAAGTAAGCTAAGGATAGAGAAAATTTCCACATGTTCTAACTCATTTGAGCAAACTAAAAGATTTAACATAGAAATGGAGGAGAGTGAACCCTAGAGACTAGGCAAGGTGTGAGAGAGATTAATTTGGCTGGAAAATGGGGACCAAAATAGACTCAGCTAAGCAAAATGTGTTTAATTGGTTCTACAGAGCAGTGGGGTGTCTGGGGTAGAAAAGCTGAAGACTACAAACACTGAGAAATGAATGATAAAGAGATGGAAACACTAATTACCCTTATCTGACTGTCAAGGCCACAAACCCTGAGAAATGATAGCCATAAAGTAGGAAACACTAATTACCTTGATCTGATCATCAAGGCTACAAACACTGAAAACACATAACCATGAAGAAGATAGAAATACTAATTAGATGTATCTGATCACCACCACTTTGCATATGAACCAAACATTTGCCCTCGACTCCATAAATATGTACAAGTTTAAAATAATTACTTTTTTCCATGGGGAACAAACAACATTACCATATGACTCAGTAACTCTAGCCCGTAGTACATAATCAAATGAACTGTAAATAGATAAATGAATACTAATACAAATTTTCATGTTGCTACTACTAACAATCAAATGCTAAAAACAATCCAAATATCTATCAACAGATGAATGGACAAAGAAACGTAGGATAACTGCCCAACAACCTATTATTCAAACATTAAATAGAAGAAATTATTGATCAATTTTTGATTTTATGGAAATTTTAAAAGATGGAATAAGGAAAGAAGTCAGACACAAAAGGCCACTTACTTTATGATTCATTTTATGTGAAATATCTAGGACAGTAAAATTAATAGAGACTGAAATGAAATCAGTGGCTCCTAAAACATGAAAGAAATGAGAACAAGGGTAAGATTATATAATGGTATCCTGAGGTGACTTCAAAAGTATAGTGAGGGCTTAGAAAATGAAGATGTGGAAAAGCATTAGTTGCTATAATATAAAAACTTGAGTTTAGATCTCCAGGGCCAGTATAAAACCCAGAAAGGGCCTTGTACAACATTTATCCCAGTGCTGTGGAGAAAGAACACACACAAACACACACACGGGGGGGGGGGGGTAGAGAAATAGAATATATCTTTCCTTCATGTGTAACTAATTTGAGTCTGTGGAGTATATCATGGATATCCTGTACTTTGTAGCTAATATATACTTATAAGTGAGGACATAGCATACATGTCCTTTGAGGTCTGGGTTACCTTACTCAGGATGATACTCTCAAGTTCCATCCATTTGCCTGCAAAATTCATGATGTCTTTTTTTCTCAATAGCTGATTAGTATTCCATTATGTGGATGTATCACATTTTCTTTATCCATTCTGCAGTTGAGGGACATGTAGGCTGTTTCCAGTTTCTGGCTATTACAAATAACGCTACTTTGAACATGGTCTAGCAAGAGTCCTTTTGGTATAATTTATGCCAAGAAGTGGTGTGGCCGCGTACTAAGGTAGAGCTATTCCCAGTTTTCTGTGACACCACCAAATTGTTTCCAAAATGTTTTTACAAAAGAGAAAACCTACCATTTAATGAACATAAGTGGTAACCAGTGTATGGAGAGATGGATTTCATTACTACTTGATACTTTCTGTTAATAATACATAGCATTGGGTAATACACCCAACTTTTAGTATAAAAAGCATCTGAGAATAACTAATTGTAAATAATATTAAATGTGTGTGAGAACACATTAGAGCATTCTCAGATTAGAAAAGTGTTTATGAATGACTTGGTAGCTTATTTCCCAAACATGAAGCAAACTACAGAAGAAACTGCACAGAGTGCTTGTGTGTTCTTAAGAAATATAGAAAATAAGCAAGCAAGCTTTAAATGGGATTTTGTTTGTCATTGTCACATTGTATTGCTCCTTTATTTATCAAAGATTTGGAGAGATTCTCTTGTTTCAATAAGAGGCAAATTTACTGTTTTTATGTTTATCTTGTTTCATCCCACATCCTCACATGGGAGAAAATTAACGATAAAGTAATTCACTTCACAGCAATTAATATCTACTGTACTCTGAAGAATGGTGATCCTTGTCCTCAAATGCAGATACTGGAATCTTAACTTTCAAGATGATAATATTCAGAGAGGGGAACAGTGTGTGTGGGGGGGTGGGGGTTATAGGTTCCTGAGCCCACAGTCCTGAAGAGAATCATCACTCAAAACAAGAATAAGGAAACCATTGTGCCTTCAGCCAAGTGTAGACAGGTCAACATACATTAACCCCAAGATATCAAATATGGCAAGGCTTTGAGCTTAGATTCTGAGTTGAGAATATATGGCATTTAGAACCCACAGAGTTGACTAGTAATCCAAATGGACAAAACCAGTGTCCATTTTTATACTAATATCTGTTGATTTAAAAGATGGTAATTAATATTTTTCTGTTATGAAAAAGTCTCAGACAGTGCTGACACTTGTCAAATTGCCAAGAGACATTGTACTCATAGGATTATTGAAGTGCGGGAATTAAAGGTATGATCTACAGCCAACTCTCTGATTAACATTTTTGTACATTGTATTCTGCTCATATTCTTTTCCCTTTCCAACATCCTGCAGGTCCGCCCCGCCTCACTAACTACCCAGCTTTCTTTCTCTCAAAAAGAAACAATTGCCCCACACACACACAAAATCCCAAAAACAAATATTAAAATATCCTGTTTGGTTTGGTATTTTTGTACATGTTGTTTTTACTGAACTCTCTATCTCCAAACTTAAAATTCTGATTTATTTTAAATTCTGCACTTTGAGTTAAAAAGCCAGTGATAGTTTCACAAGATTATTTGGATACATGTAATAACATGGTAAGATCATGCTGGACAGATATTCTGGATCACAAAGGTCTATAACATCTAAAACTCTGCCACATATTTTCAATATAAGTATAGAAATTACACAAGATGTAATTTATAAATATTTAACTTCTCATTAGCTCACTTTGAATGAACATGAGGAAGTCAGAAAAGTTATAATTTCTATTACATAGAAATACAATTTTGCCTCTTCTGTCAAATGGGCTTGGTGGGACAACATGTGAGATGTAACTCAAGCACAATATAGGCTATTCTTGTAGCTACAATTAAAAATTAATAAATAAGAAAATAATTTTATTGTTGTTTTCTGCTTAAACCAATATCAACAGGATTAACCCTCCTTCATTTTCTGTACACAAAGTCATTTTTGAAGAACTATGTCAATCTTTTTCCCAGTGTCTTCGAAGCACATTTGTATTCTATATTGACAGAACACTGTTGCTATTGTCATGGTTTTGTTTTCTGAAACAGGTTCTCTCTACACAGTCCCAGCTGCCCAGCAACTCAGTGAATAAACCAGGCTGGCCTTAAACCTACAAGGAAGTGTCTGATTCATCCTCCCAAGTGCTGGGAATAAATTCATGATCCACCACACTAGAATCAGTATTTACAGAAAACCTTAATTTGGAAGAATCATATCTCAATTGTTTACATGTGGCTATTGCTGCTATCTGATTAGACAGTAGCTTTGTATCTTATAACTAAACTTTGAATAAAATGTAAGGCAGAGGCAAAATGCTCAAGGAGAGTACAGTTTGTTTGTAATATCAGCTATGCTTCTAATGTTCCAATTCCTAAAGATAATGTTTGAAATGTCTCCATAGACTAGACCTAATAGGTCAGAACATGTTTTCTTAAGTGGTTCCAAAAATGGTGCTTAGAAACAAAGACTGGAAAGAAGAGACTTGAGTCACATTAAAAGGTAATATAGTAAATGTTTGAGGCTCGGGGTATTACCAAATTTTCTTAAGTCAACCTCTAGTCCCTATTTTTTAACCTTTAAATTTTACTATATTTTTCATTTCCATTGTAAAAGGAGATTTTCTTGGACTCATGTGTGCACTCCTTTTATTGATTTTATTGGAACATTTATTTTTAATTCCCAAAACTTTACTTATACAGTTATTGCATGTTAATATACATATTAACATGGAGTGATATTTTATAGACATAAAATCAAATTAAACTATTCTGAGAATACCAATTAATCTGAAAAGTTTTCTGTTTTATTGATAACATGTTCTCCAAACATCAGGACCCTGTGGATGTACACTATTTTTTTATTTCTACTCGCATGCATAGATAAGAATTCTAAAATTCATGTCTATGAAGGTTTCAAGAGTGGCCAAATTCCCATTTCTTTACACATGGATTATTGAGCCTCCTTTTGATATAGTTATACAAGGCAATTGATGTTTAGTATGAAAGAACTCATTATAAAACACTGTGGTAGACTAATGAGATAATTTTTTGAAAGAATAACTTCTTGACAGTTTGTTAGTGCTGACAACACTAAGAACTTAGATCAGCATGTACTCTCACATTGAGAATAGGATTTAAGTCATATAAACACTTTAGGAAAAAACTTATATAATATTTTAGAAACTAATAAACCTTTTTTTCTAAAAGACTAAATTATTATTCTTTTCTATTGCAAGTAAGTGTAACAAATAAGCTTTCTAGTTCAAAATGGTTAAAACAGAATCAGTCAAATATATACAACTTGGCTTTTAACAGGTACATTCAAACATATTCTCAACTTTGGATATCTGTCACATAGCTCTTTCTTGATGATTCTTATTTAACTTTCTGGTGACATCTGGGTCCCTTAGTTAACTCCAGAAATTCAAAACCCTCTCTAAAATCTCTTAATGTATACCTGAAATCATTAATCATTCCATACTCTGATTGCTCTAAACAAACACAGGGATTATCAGTGTAGCCACTGAGTCTGAGACTTGGAGACAGATGAGACAAATTTGGATGGGGGCAGTCAAAGAATGTTACCCACAAAGCAGCAGTCCTGAAAGTGGTAAAGTATTAGATGCAACATGGGGAAAGATTTGGTGTTTACATTTCCTAGCAAAGCCCTTTGCAGTGATGAGAAGTGTCTCTAGATCTCCTGATCAGATGCTTGTCCACTGATGTAGTGAGTTTCCCAAAAAAACACCAAATGGTTGAGATTACAGTTTATTTTTTCCTGCTTTCCTTTTCTTCACTAAAAAATATTTTTCCACCCCTGTCCAGGGAATTAGGAAGGTTAACTGTAGATCTTCAATTCTTCCTCCTCTCCTCCAAATTCTGCAGTATCACTCCAAGCTTAGTAGGCGACCACATGCTGTGTCATTCTTCCCCCCACACACACCCATACCTCCACTGGATCACAAAGGTGATCCCTTCCAAACTTCCTACCCACACTCATTGCTTTTGTACAGCCTCCAAGTCCAGCAGACATTCCCTATGAGCCTACCAACTAGGCCTGCCAGAGAAACAGGGAGGCTGGCTTCAGGTCTTAACTCTTCCTTCTCTCCTTCATATCTAATCCTGTCTCATCCCTATCTCTGCAGCAGACTACTTATTATAGCTTATTCTCATTTTCTGACCCCATTACCCAGAAGAGTAAGTAGATTATAATATAATACCCCTCTTCCTTCCCAACTATAGACTCACCCAATTATTAACTTCTAGCCCATCCCCATTCCTAGTGTCAACCCCCAATACTCAGAAACACATTTTACTGGATACCCCAGTAGCAATACCTAGCAGGATCCTATAATTTCCCGCCAGGTAACACATAGACACCTCATCTTCCTACAACCAGAGATGGTAGCAGAAATCAAAATCAAAGCATCAACCCAACCAAGACAAGACTAGATATCACAACCTAAAACCTCAATCATCCCAAACTCAGATGCCTAGATACCACTTGAAAAACAAAACCAATAATAGCTAGGACATTATTTCTCTACTAGAGCCCAGTAATCTTACCAAAGTAGGCCCTAAGAATTACAACATAGCTGAAGAATAAGACAAAGATCTTTAAACACCCTTTATGGATATGGTAGATGTCCTTAAGGAGGAAGTAAGTAAATTCTTTAAGTAATTCTATGAAAACACAAATAGTGGAATGAAATAAGGCCATTCAAGACCTGAAAGTGGAAATAAAATCAGTAAAGAAACTCAAACAGGGAAATCGGGAAATTAAAAATTTATAAACATGAACAGGAACCTCTGAGGTAAGCTTCAGCAACAGAAAACAGGTTAAAAAAAGAAATAATCTAAAACATTGAAAACAGGATAGAAGAATAGAAGGAAAAGAAAATGTTAAATCTTAAAAAAAAAAAATCCAGCAAGAGAACATGCAGGAAATCTAGGACATTATAAAAAGATCAAATGTACAAATTGTGGAAATAGAGCAAGAAGAAACCCAGGTCAAAAGTTACAGAGAATATTTTCAATAAAATCAAAGAATAAAATTTCCTAACCTAAGTAAGTAAAGGCCTATCAAGGTAAAAGAAACATTTAGAATATAGTACCAAATAGATTGGACTATAAAGTATGCTCGGCTATGTCTTAGGGTTTCTATTCCTGTACAAACATCATAACCAAGAAGCAAGCTTGTGAGGAAAGGGTTTATTGAGCTTACATATCCACACTGCTGCTGTTCATCACTAAAGGAAGTCAGGACTGGAACTCAAGCAGGTCAGGAAGAAGGAGCTGATGCAGAGGCCAGGGAGTGATGCTTCTTACTGGCTTGCTTCCCCTGGCTTGCTTAGCCTGCTCTCTTATAGAACCCAAGAATACCAGCCTAGAGATGGTACCACCCACAAGGGGCCCTTCCTCCTTGATCAGTTATTGAGAAAATGCCCCACAGATGGATCTCATGGGGGCACTATCCCAACTGAAACTCCTTTCTCTGTGATAACTCCAACCTGTGTCAAGTTGACACACAAAACCAACCAGTACAATTGACCCCTTGTCAACTTGACACACAAACACATCACTATTAAGCTTCAACCCTTACTTTCTTATTCATCCCCAAGATCTAAATAACTTTAAAAGTCCCACAATCTTTACATATTAATAATTCAATCCCTTTAAAATGTCCAATATCTTTTAAAATTCAAAGTTTTTAAAAATTCAAAGTTCTTTTAACTGTGGGCTCCACTAAAATACTTTCTTCCATCAAGAGGAAAAATTAGCAGGGCACAGTCACAATCAAAAGCAAAACTCAAACTCCAGTGGATCCAACTCATGGTCTTCCGGGCTCCTCCAAGGGCTTGGGTCACTTCTCCGGCTCTGCCCTTTGTAGCACACACCTTGTCTTCTAGGCTCCAGGTGCCTGTATTCCACTGCTGCCGCTGTTCTTGGTGGTCATTGCATGGCACTGACAACTGCAAAACACTGCTGTCTTCCGCTCTAACTACACTTCACCAATAGCCTCTCATAGGCTCTTTTCATAGTGCCAAGCCTCAACTCCTTTGCATAACTCCGTCAGTCCTGGGCCATCAATTGCACCTGAGGTTGTACCTTGACCAATGTCCTTCTATGGCTTCTCACAGTGCCAAGCCTCAGCTGTTCTTCATGACCTCTTCATGCCTTCAAAACCAGGACCACCTGGGTGAGTCTTACACAGTACCAAGCCCAGCCACAGCACAAAATATAACCATGGCTATCTCTGAAACCCAGCCTCTGTGCTCTCAGAAAACACTTCCCACAAGATTTCTCCTCAGTGATGTTGGTCTCTTTTTTTTTCTTTTTTTTTTAATTTTTATTTTCTATATTCTATGTTTACATTCCAAAGGCTTTCCCCTTTCCCAGTTCCCCCCCCCACCATACGTCCCATAGTTCCTCTCCCCCAACTATTCCCCAATCATTCCCCCTCCCTTCACGGTTTCTTTACAAAACTGGATCCAATCTTTACAGGCCCAGGGTCCTCTCCCAGATTCAATGGTCTCTTCTTAATATCCGCTAATTTCTTAGCTCCAGCTAACCAGCATCAATAGTCCCACTAACACAAAGGTTTGCTTTAGTGGTTATGGTATCTTGTTAATCACAGCTGATTCTTCAGCCCCAGCTAACCAAAACCACAGAATCTTCACAATCAAAACATGGCCCTGATAAGAGTCTTTAATCTTCCCTCTGAAATTCCCTCCATCTTCTGTACTGCTCTTAACCTATAGAACTTTCCACAGAGCTCTTAACATCCTAATGGCTCTTCTAACTCAAAGTTCCAAAGCCCTTCCACAATGCTCTCCAAAACATGGTCAAGTTGTCACGGGAATACTCCACTGTGCTGGTACTAATTTGTCTCAGTCAGGGTTTCTATTCCTGTACAAGCATCATGACCAAGAAGAAAGTTGGGTAGGAAAGGGTTTATTCAGCTTACACTTCCACATTGTTGCTGTTTATCACTAAAGGAAGTCAAGACTGGAACTCCAGCAGGTCAGGCAGCAGGAGCTGATGCAGAGGCCATAGAGGGGCGTTACTTACTGGCTTGCTTCCCCTGGCTTGCTTAGCCTGCTCTCTTATAGAACCCAAGAATACCAGCCTAGAGATGGTACCATCTACAAGGGACACTCCCTCCTTGATCACTAATTGAGAAAATGCCCCACAGATGGATCTCATGGGGGAACTTACCCAACTAAAACTCCTCTCTCTGTGATAACTTCAACCTGTGTCAAGTTGGCACACAAAACCAGCCAGTACAAGACATAATAATCAAAATACTATACTTATAGGAAAAAAAGAAAGCATATTAAAAGCTGAAAAGGGGAAAGGCCAAGTATCATGTAAAGTTACAATAACACCTGACTTCTCAACAGAGACTCTAAAATCCATAAAGGCCTACACCAATGCTCTACGGACTATGAGAGGTCACACTACTGTGCCCAGCAAGGTTTTCAATTAAAAAAGAAAAAACAAGAGTTCCATGATAAAAGCAAATTTAAGCGATATTTATCTACAAATACAACCCTGAACATGAAGGAAATTCCAACTAAAGTGAGTAAAGACACCCCAACAGAAAGAATAAATAATTCAGGAACCAGAATGGAAACACATATGCATAGCACAACAGCAAAATTATCAACAAATCCTGCTCATTGATAATTCTCAACATCAATGTCACAAGTCCCCCAATACAAAGACACAGACTAAGAGAATGAAAGGTAAAATAGCACCCATGCCACTGCTGTATCTAAAAATCACACCTTAACACCAAGCATAGACATTATCTCAGGGTAAAAGAATGGAAAACTCCAAGCAAAAGGACCTAAGAAACAAATTGGTGTAGGCATTTTCATACCTGACAAAATAGACTTTAAATCAAAACTAAGTAGAAGAGTTGGGGAAGGTGGCTACATACTCATCATAGGAAAAACCCAAGGAGACTCTGCAATTCTTAATGTCTATGCCCCAAACACAAGAGCATTTCAGTTCATGTAAAAAACACTACTACAGCTTAAATCACACCTTGATGCTTTATACATGGATAATGGGGTCTTCAATCCGACACTATCTCCAACAAATCATTAATAAAGTGAAACCGGGAAATGCTGGAGCTATATTTGAAACCAAGTGGACTTCTACTCGATTCTCTGCCCGTGGTGGCCAGCAGCTTTCTGGGGAAGTGAATGCCTCTGGCAATGGTAGGTTGGATAAGGAGGTATGTGGAGGAAGGAAAGCTGTAAATCTACTTAGCCCCTTTGGAATGGTGGCAGAGGGGAAGAGAGGCCACAGCTCACAGTCTGCACCAAGCTGGAGGATACGCCTGGGGGATTGTATTTGCTTATTTGTTTCCTATTTGCCTCTTTGTTTGAGAGAGAGAGAGAGGGAGAGGGAGAGGGAGTAGGAGAGGGAGAGGGAGAGGGAGAGGGAGAGGGAGTAGGAGAGGGAGAGGGAGGGAGAGAGAAAGAGAGGGTGTGGTATTCTACAGGTGGAGAGGTAGGGGGGATCTGAGAGGAAACTAGAGATCTGAAACTATGACCACAGTATACTATATAGGAAAATTATTGTCAATAAAAAGAGATTTAAAGAGAAAAAGAATATGACTTCTAAAGCCACGCCTCGTCCTCCATATGGTGCATGTATTATGATGCTTTTAACATTTGTGATAGTTCTACCACTATCCATACCTTCCATTCTGAAGAGCCATTACCTCATCTGGCGGCTCCTGGGTCTTTTTTCTTTTCCTGCTTTTACTCCACCTGTCCTATGATCTACTTTTGACACACAAATCGGAGGGACTCCTTTGAAAATTAAGCAAGCGTAATTTCTGTGCTCCCTCCTTCCCATTTCACTGAGCATAAGGCCCAATGACACAGTCACTTTGTGGTCCTTTCAGGCATCACTGTCCTGCTTCTGTACCCCCTATGCCTTTTCAAAGGTTCTCTCTACAGTTCTTTAACTATCAACACAGCTTCCCACAGGCTGCCATCCTAGAGGCTATGTGAGACATACTATGTGGGACATGCAGCTGTTTGTGCATACAATGGCATTCCCTTTATTATGTGTCTGGCCTTTTTCCTCATCAACCTTAGACCTTCACCAAAGCATCAGGACCTGCTCCGAACACTACCAACATTTGTTCTTGCCCACTTCACTACTGATCTTCATCTAACTTTTCCACAACACCGCCTAAGACAAATTTCTTCATAGACTCACTTAATTGTTAATTTTGCATGTTGTCCTTTCTCCACAAACAAAAATATAAGTTACATTAAGCCAAAAGGCTTTTGTTGGAACAAATTTTGAAGACATCTTATTCTAACTTGTCACATAGTATATAAACATAAATTCTTTATAGGGAAAAAATAAAATTCCGTGACTTCTGGATGGTCTGATTTAACCAGCAGATTTTATTTCATCGACTGTCCAGTTTATATTCACTTATATGTAAATACTAAATCAAGTTTAATAGGATAATATCAATGTAGTCAGTTTGAATTTCAGTTTATGCTAACATTTGAACAAATACCTTTACTAGCCTCTGTCTTAAAAGCCTGGACCCTGGCCATGGCATTCCTGGGAGCAACATGCACCTTTCTAAGGCAAAGTTTATTTGGAATTCTTCCAGATGTGTGAGAAAGGCTAGTGAAGGGTGAAAGTGGAATGATAACTTCGCTTTTGCACTATTTTAACTTCCGGCTGCCAGGAGGTGATGAGGTTTTCCATGTGCATTGATGCACTGCTTTCCTATGGGCCAAGAGGCAATGAAATCAAGAAATCATAGCCTGAAATTTCTGAACATCATGGAGCAAAATAAGCCATCCCTCCTTATAGGTCAGTCATCTCAGACGGTCTACTAGCACTGAAACGCACACATGCATGCTCTTCTCTGTTCTTCCTTACTGAATTTGCCTTCAATTTGCTACCAAGAGTACATGTATTCGAACGGTTTCTCTTTTATTTATCTGACTGTACAACCCATCTTTGGAAAATGAATTTCCAATCTAACTTATGTGAGTAAGAAGATTCTTCCCTTATTCATGAGCATTTTGCGGACTCCAAAGTGTTTGCACTTTATACTTTAAAAGTCTGCACTGATCCAAAATTAAGTATAAATGGAAATGTCCCTCACTGCTTCCATAAACAAAGGGAAACAAACTCATAAAATTAAAGAAATCATCCTTCTTTACAGGCCCAGCTTTTAATATAGTATGATGGGTAGATGTCAGGATACAGGAGTGAGCAATCAGAACAGTATCTTCCTTGACTTTTGATCCCAAGAAAGCATCAGGCTCCTTATACATCTGGCTAGAAAATCCCACAACAGTAGCCACATTAGGTTGAATTAGGTTCTTGAATCATGGTCCTGCAATCAAAACCTCACCATAAGATCTTACTTATTTGCTCTTGCCACTCCTTTGATATGATTCTGTATAAAAAGTGATTGTTGCCGTGACCTATTATCACTATGGTGATATGTTGGTTTTATCTAATACATAGTGGTCATTTCTCTATGTGGAAATGCAATGCTTTCCTGCGTACTGTTAGGCTAAAGTCATTATATATCTTCTTGAAAAGTACTGGCACTGCCATGCTAATTGCTCTCCTTTCCACCAGGCTGACATAAATCCCTGCAAATTGAATTTCACAATAGAATGCCTCTCTATCTCTCAGCACAAACCTATCATTTTGTTAAAATGTAAAATCATATTCAGGAAGCCAAATCCATATCTTGTGTGTTGACAGTGTTTAATTCTGATCTCTTCTTGAACATTTCACAACTATCAGTCTAAAATAGAAAAGAAATAATCCGCAAATATGCTCAAAAGAGAAAGAAACAAATATAATATTTCTAATAATTGTTCAAAACTTGCTATATTACTATGAAACCTAAATGTAGTTCTGTGCTAATGGGAATATTTATATACTTAAGGCATATTTAGAAATCTGTGTGTTACTTGAACAAATAGAATGCAACTATACAACATAGGGAAAGCTAATTCTAAGACATGTGACTTAATCTTAGTATTTAAACAGTTTCAGTTCTGAGACCTTGAAGCAAAGTTTCTCTCTCTCTCTCTCTCTCTCTCTCTCTCACACACACACACACACACACACACACACACACACAAGCATACAAATGTTAAAAATGTCTTTCCAATTTTGTTTTAAAAGTATGTGCTGAAAAGTCAGGTATTTTTATTTCTTTTTGACTATTTTCATCTTACTTTCTATGACCTTTCAAATTACAAATAAAGAATTCAACACATTATAACTACATGGAAATATTTTCTGCTCTGCTCCATTGAGTTGAATAGACTGGTTTAATTAGTTTGCTAATAAACTGTACAGATAGACAATTCTACAAAGAGTTGAAAACGTGTTTCTTCTCACCAAAACATGCTTTCCTGAATAAGTATTGTGTTTTGACAGTTGTGTATGTTGGGAATAGGGGGGAAAGACTCACACTTGACCTTGAAAAAGTACTCAAAAATTGCTTACACTAATTTCTCAGCAAGCTAGAGAGCTGGGTGCTTCAAAGGTCCCTTTTTGCTGACAGATGTGTCTCTCCTTGCCTGCTCTGTATGGTGATCTTCGAAAGTGCACAGGGACAGGAATTCTTTAGCTATAAAGAACATTGGAAACCCACAGACATGATTAGACTTGGTGGTCTTATGCATTTTATCAGCCAGTGACATCATGACAGATGAGAATGTTCTGCCAAGGAAAGTCAAAATTTCCTAACATTAATGTATCCACAGACAAATCACGTGTACTAAGTGTCATTTAACCCATACAATGAGTTGAATGTAATCCAGACTCAAAGCAGGAAAAGCAACTTTACTACTGCCAAACTTATTATAATGGGACATTTGATTCAATGCAGAATGCCGTCAGGATCTGCAAAATTCTTGTGAGTTGAATTTAATAGTTTTATAACTATGGTGAGGGCTATGCTGCCTTTGTTGGTTTTATTTCCACCCCCTCTCTCATCTGATGAAGCATCAGATGTCCTACTGAGAAAAACACATTACAGCTAGCAAGAAGTACCTTGCCTTTAATGTCATCTTTCATCTGTGAATCGCAAAAGAAACACACTAGTAAGTAAATGAATCGAGCGATGTGTGAGAGAACAGAGCATTCTACCAAGACATCTTTTAGAGATAAAATCTCTAGGATTAGTGTGTCCAAGGGGAGATTAGACCAAATCAGTGGAGCTTCCTCTGAGACAAATAGGCATTACAATTCACTAAGAAGTGCTTTTTATCGCACACCACCCTTCAGCAAAAGTATAATCAAACAATTATAAACTTCATAATTTTTCTATTAGCACTTTAAGTCCTTAAAGGGATCATATCAGGTAACAAGTCTCCTTAAAAGCCATACTCCGTGGACAACTGCCTAAGAGAACAATGACCCAATCCTCATAAATTGGACTTAATAAAGCAGAAGGAAGCCATGATTTACCCTTTTATTTATGAGACATGGAGAAGCATCTGGATGGTGTGTGCCACTTTCTAAATGGGTCCCGCCTCCAGCAGTTGTTCGGACCAGATGGAAAAGTGACAAACCCCACTTAATATGTCATAGCATCAGCGTGGTCATAAAAGAGTCCCCAGCAATTTTCTTTTGAACAGAAGCCACCTGTTTACTATAAACACTCTGTTTATTTCTCAAACTGCAATTTCTATTTACAACTTACACCTGAAAGGTAGCACGCCTTTGAGTTCAAAGCTGCCAGCTTGCAAATCAATTGTGAATGTTTGAAGAGTTCAAATCCCTGTAGTAGAATTTGGACAGGTTTTTTTTTTTTTCACTTTAATGTGTTCAAGCAAGCTTGTAAATGATCCGTTCCATCTCCCCTCAAAAGAGGTTTCGTCATAATTATAATTTCAGTTGGCACTGAATTTGGCTCTTGCTTTATTCTGAAATTGCATTTACTAGAAACAGACACAGCACCCTTTTGTTTATTAGAAACAGATTCATCATGCCCTCCTTCTACTTTATCTCAGTAGCGACATGGAGATTGGAAAAGCTAAAGATTTGGCTCTAGCCTGTAGCTATATAATGTCTTCACAGAAAAAAAAAAAGGAGTATTTCTTCTGGCATCTGGGGCCCCTTGCTGTTCATTACAGGAGTTCATCACTGTCTCTAGATGTCTACAATGGCTTAGCAATGATCATAACTCTCCTAGGGGAGGGGAAATTACTTTTAAAATGTTGGAGCTAATGCATAAATCTAAAGTCAAAAATAACGGACATCACTAGAACATTTATACACATTACTGTGCTGTAAATCTATTACAGCGGGCACAATTTCTCTCTGGACCAAGACATTCTGCAATGGCATGAAGCAAAATCAGAAGAAAAAACATATCTGGATGATGAATTCTATAAGAAATTTATGATAGGGGTTGAGTTTTTCTGTTACGGATTTTATTAGGAGCCTGGGATTAAACTTGGATTTCTTCAGGGTCTAATGTACAGAATTTTTTCTTATCCTTTTTCCTTTTAGCTACAATCTTATGCCCTGAGATGATAATCTAAACCCAGAGCCTGGGAAGGATTCTTTAGAGAGGGCAAGGGTTGGGGCAGTCACCAGCACAATTGAAAAACAAAACAATTTAATTGGCCATGTCTCTACTTGTCTATCATTCAGGGGAAAAACATGAACTTAGAAGGCATTTATGTTACATCCTTGAATGGAGTTGATCTGTCTGCCTATACTGGAGGGGCTTGAGGAGTCTATTAATCACAAATGCAGAGATACTGTGAGCTTAATGTATAGATCTGTGTAGCCTGCATCACACAGTCACACACGCCTTTCTGTTCATTTATATGGTGTCTTGTGTCGCGAAAATCAACTGTTGACCATGTATCAAATGAATCACATGAATGTGAATTATTGCCATAGCAGACACGTCACACACACACACACACACACACACACACACACACACAAAACAAATTCCCACTGCACAATATTCCCAAGATCCAGAAGAGAAAGACAAACTAGCAGCCATTTTAAAGTAGGCACTCAAGTTACATGCTAGTCTGTATGTTGATCTGTTGATCTTCAGGACCCAGCAGCTTTCCTTCTGTCTGATCATATTTTCTTCTTCTACTCTGAGTAACTCTGGAGGGGAACAGCCATCGTTTTGCACAAATAGGCTGGCGGTAGCCGGCTTGTCATCATTTCACAGCAAGCAGCGTCACGCTGTTTCCCAGCTTATAGGAAACAGAAGGATCCCATCACATATACATTCAGGATAAGTGGTGAAAAATAAAATGCTTCTGACTTTATGTGTGCTACCAAGTACACTACAGTATTTCTGAGTCATCCATCACATAGAGTCAAAGAATGAAATTAAAAGAACATTTCCTCGGTGGGAAATAGGCAATTGCCCACTTAAAGAAAAAATAGAAGAACTACATTTCTCCTGAAAGATGTTATGTGATCACTGGGTGTAGTAACAGAAAAGTGTTCTCTAATACACGCAGCAGAACAGGAGCTCGGCATTTGCTGAAATGCAACTGAGAAAACTTCGACCAAGGGGACTTGGTCTCACATTAAGCCAGCATTTAATCACGAATGCATTTATTTCTCAACCTCTACAGACGAGAGGATGCTAAGTGCTTTCTCGAATAAAGGATGCTGGTCGTCTTGCCTTTATAATATTTTATTGTTTTATGTTAGCGAGATGGCTTGGCAGTCACTATCACTATCTGCTTAGTATCAGTCACTGTTACCATTCTAATTTTACAGCAGAGAAAGCAGAAAATAGGAGAGTGATCCAAGGCTACTGACCAACTCTGGCCACATTAAACGAAAGTCACACAAAGTATATGTCCTGTATAGTCTTCCAGAGAGCCCCCTGATTGGTTATCCAGGATCAAGTAGTCAGCATTGAAATCATACACACATACAGGTGACATGAAACTGACTGGAGGGTTTGTATTTCTATATTTAGGTATGTATCTCTCTACATAAAACGGTTAAAAAAGACAAGAGAGCACGGTTTTGAGAGGAATCAGGAGTGCTCAGGACACAAAAGGCATTGGAAGGAAGAAAGGAATGGAAGATGGTATGCTTCTATTTTAATTTTTTTTTTTTTTAGAATTCAAAAATAGAACAATTTATTTCCGTCAAAAATGTTAGGGAAATGGTGGTGCACATCATATTTAGGTAGATATATTTCTCCCTGCATGATGTTTACCATAAGCTTTTTGGGAAATTTTAACTTAAAAGCTTAAGAGAAAAAGACAAGTCATATTTATCAACATCTATTAGTATGCTAGCTGCCTTAATATAATTAGAAATAAATATCACAGAGCTGTGTCTGTGGCTCAGTGGCAGAGTGCCAACCTAGCATGACTGAGGTACTTGGTCAAATGTCCAGTATTCTCACAAAAAAAAGACTAAATTAATGCAAAGAAAGCAGAGAAGATTTCTCAGTGGTTAAAGTACTTAACCCCAAGTGTGACCCACTAAGATTAGTTCCTGACAACCTAGATAAAATGCTGGGTGGCCTTTGTGGCATATCTGTTATTCTGGACTTAGAAGGGCAGAGACAGGGAATCCACAGAGCAGATTTCTGAGTCTGA
Organism: Apodemus agrarius; assembly: GCA_964023405.1. Taxonomy (NCBI): domain Eukaryota; kingdom Metazoa; phylum Chordata; class Mammalia; order Rodentia; family Muridae; genus Apodemus; species Apodemus agrarius. The sequence goes on along the minus strand of OZ030023.1, from coordinate 34,862,988 downwards.
ATGAGTGACCACCTCCCACGGAACGAGGTGACAGGGAAATAGAGGATGATTTTTGACATTGACCTTATATGTCCCGTGAATATGCACCCTCATGTATCCACAATTCCACTGTCCACGCAAGTGCCTACACATTTGCAAATATGAATACACACATATATTCACAACACACACACACACACACACACATATAAGCTTGCATGTGTGTGCATGAATTCATTGACAAGCAGAAAAGGCAAGGAAAGAAACAAGCATTATTTATTTAGTCATTCAGACCTTTTCACTTTAAAGCTAATAAAGAAGTTTGAAACTAGTCATTCCTTTACTTGGAGCACCATCACTTCACAGTGTTCAATGAGACATAATTTTGTTATCTACGCTATATTTTTATTTAGGTCAGCTAAACCACAGAGAGACAAAACAATGAAAATTGTTAAATATCCAGTTCTACTTCTAAAATCAAACAATATATAACTAAGCTGCATTCGTTTTCTTTTATAGCAGTATCTACAATTGAAGTTTGCTACTCTCTTCATATTGAGGAGGACAGCAAGGAGGGAGGATATTCTGCCCTGCCGACCTCTGTACTAGAAATCACAGCTCAGAGAACAAGAATACCACAAATGCTTTTGATCCGAAAGCTAAATATTAATGTATGCTTGAATATTTCTTGTTAATATTATAAATAGAAGACTGGACATATAGCTCAGTAGTTAAGAACACTTACTGGTATTGCTAGGGGCAAGGTCAGTTCTTAGTACCAATAGGGGTGCTTGCTACCATCTGGGCTCCACTTCCATGGGATGTAATAGCCTATTTTGGCTTCCGAAATCATCAGGCATACATGTTGTACACATATATCCATGCAGCCACCGTGATAATGAACATAAAATAAAAATAATAAAAAATAAATAATAAATAGGATTTAAATTTAAAACTAGAGTTTCTGTTCATCGGCAGTTCTCCTAAAATACAAAAACCTTACAAGGAAGGTGTCACTATTCTGTATTATAAATATAGAGACCAAGGCACTGATGACTATTCCTGATTAAACAATAAACTCAAAACCCTAAACTAAAGCTGTGGCCTCCCAATTTATATGAATATGACTCTCAAACTTCAGTATATAAAAAAGATGGGTTTTCTCTTATCTAACATAAGTTAAGAATTCTCCATTTTGTCCTCCAGTCTGAATCGGTTAAGCTGGAAGAGAAAATATGCGAAACAACAGGCCAATAATCCCTAAAGGATGAGAATAAAATGAGACATGCCTGCTAATACCTTAGGTGATGTCTGGAGGGGCTTCCTAGGGGAGATGAAAGGAAGTGAAATTTGAGCAATGTTCTGCATTCCCTCGGAGCCAAGGAGGCACAACTGGGAACCTAGCAACGTTGTGAGAAGCACAGCCTTCAAGGCAGTAAGCCACAAAGGAGATATGTGCATAGATAGAAGAGCCAGTTTGCTTCCCAGCTCATAACTGCCTGTAACTTCAGCTCCAGGGCCTCCAACACCCTCTTCTAGCCTCCAAAGGCAGCTGCACTCAGAAGCACATGCCCCCCGCCATGCATAATACATAATTTAAAAGAAAATAGTTTTGTGAAAGCCAAATCATAGAGGTGACTTCAACACGCATTGAGTCTGCCAGCTACACTTTTCCTTTTTGAAAATGAAAATCTAAGAAGCAACTATCCATGTGATTGGCCCAGGGAGTGACCCTATTAGGAAGTGTGGCCTTGTTGGAGTAGATGTGTCACTGTGGGTGTGGACATAAGACCCTCACCCTAGCTGCCTGGAACTCAGTCTTCCACTAGCAGTCTTCAGATGAAGATGTAGAACTCTCATCTCCTCCTGCCTCATATCTGCCTGGATGCTGCCATGTTTCTGCCTTGATGGCAGTGGACTGAACCTCTGAGCCTATAAGCCAGCCCCAATTAAATGTTGTCTTTTATAAAACTTGCATTGGTCATGGTGTCTGTTCACAGCAGTGAAACCCCAATTAAGACAATCTATAAGCAACCACCCCTTCATAAGTACCTCGGAACTCAAGAATGAGGCCGAGATACCCACTTACATCCAAACACAGAGAAAAGCTAAGATCAACTCTCAGAGGAAAGAGCCTTTGGTGGTAAGGCCCCTCTCTCCAATTAACAGATGCTAAGTCTCTCTCTCTCTCTCTCTCTCTCTCTCTCTCTCTCTCTCTCTCTCACACACACACACACACACACACACACACACACACACACAAAACACACAGTCTCCTAACTGACAGTTTTTACCCTGGCAAAGATGAGCTAGAAACTCTGTTTACCTGCTATAGTAAGACCCTTCTCAAGATTCTCCCACTGGTATCGTCGCATATGAAACCTTAGGGGTGCTTGCAGGAGCTGGCCACCTGGAAGCTAGCTCGAAACAAAGAACACAAGGAAAAAATTTGAATGGACCTTTTTTCATTAGTAGATTATTATGTTTTGTGTTTCTCCTCAGTCAAATTTCTTCCTTTGTAATAAGTGAAAAATAAATAGTACCCAACATCATTCGATATAAATTAGGTCTTGGACACAGTCACTCTCAGATCTCCAAACAACTAAGTAGAGTGAGTATATAATCCCTGGTGATGGCACATGGACAGACGAGCTAACCCAAGCTCTAAACAATGTTTCCCTTTCCTTAATCTAGGGAGGGTAGAACATCCTTTTAAAGAATCTCTCTCTAGTTTTTCCATATTTTTGATAATACAGACTGGTGAAAAAAAATTTTCTTTGCAAAATCTTGTCTCTGTGCTGTCGTATCAGCCATTTCCCAGACTCTGTAATTGATTCCTTGGGGCATGCTAAAATCTGGAAGCAATGAAGTGTGGTTGTATAGCACATTAGGAGAAATTGCTTCTTCTTGCAAAGTTGCTTTCTCCTGCCAGGTTGTCACAGGATTCTCAGTGAAGTGGAGAACAGTTTCATTAGACAGGGAAGGAGAGGATTCTTCAACTTACAGATGAAGTCTAGCTGAGCTCAGGATTTCTGCTTATTCTTCTTCATTTGTATCTTCCCAGTGCACACTATGATCATCAAATGGGCACTCAGACCCCAGCCAGTAATTTACATATGACATAGCCACCATCCTCTGCAATAGAAGTCACTAATATAGAAAACCCCTGCCTTTATAGTTTAAATAATACATCTGTATTCAGAGTCTGAGCTTTAAACCTGGACCTATTTCTAGTAGAGTGAGGCATCACTTATGTACCTAACATTCCTTATGTCCTTCAGATGAGTCCATTACTCCTGTTACTATAATTTGCCACTTTTTGCTACAGACCACCAGGTTTTATTCAATGAAATTTACTCAAGACAATGGATCCAGTTTCTTCAGGTCTACTATTCCACCACATGGAGTTCACTGATAGAACAATGAGTAAAATGTAAGTTTGCTTTAATCAGCAGTTCAATGTATGTGCATGTGTATATATACATATATGTACATACATGTATGTATGTATATATATGTGTGTGTGTGTGTGTGTGTGTGTATGTATGAATGTATGTATTGTGTATGTATGTATGTACTTCAAAGTAGTGAAAACATCATTCCAAGGGCTAAAGAATCAACTGAGGCATAAAGGTAGGAACAATTCCCCAAAACGTTGTGCAGCCCAGTTACTGGTTAATCCCTACCTGACTGTGACACTTATATCTGATGCTTTAAAAAGTTTCTGGTTCCATTGCCCTACACTAAGCAGTATTTCTATGCTGTTCCTTCTTAAAACTCTATGTCTCATATGAGTATTTGTACATTGGAGAAATTACATCATATTTTTCCTGGTAATGAGGGTACCCTCATTCAGACACATATGGGGACAATTAGGAAGATTTTCAAAGTGAGAACTATCTTGATTAAATAATTCAAAGGTTCAGACTACCTCACACAGGCTATCTTCCTCTGATTTATATCCTGATGATAGTTCTGTTACTTGATATTTAGACGTTTGGACACTATCTTAAAACATATTAATATGAGATGGTGAGAAAAGGTTGACTGATACCAGATTATGCCCTACTCAAACTTACCACATATGTGCAATACTCTGGAAGATTCTATTTCATGAGCACCTTTTGACTCCTTTTTGAGGGACGATGAGTATGGTCATTGAGCAGATCTCAATGGTCATTGGCCATCTGTCAGGCATCAGCCATCCAACATAGGTTCATAAATGTCTCATTTCTGGGAGTAAAAATGAGGTTACGCTATATGTTGGTAAGTGGTAAATTGAGACACCCAGGCCTATTAAAACTGTAACAGGGCTTGGAGGAATTTACTGGCCATGGAAGACCAAGAAAATGTTGACTTCTCTCACTTGTACCTCCTAAATTAATAGACACCTATTACTGGGATCAATAACCTATAAGCAAAGGGTTCTCAGACTGTTCCTGGAGCATCAGCTAAACTGAATCCCTTATTGTTGACTTGATCTTCTCCTGTGCCTGCCCATGCAATACTATGCCCATCTGGACCTGGAACTAGCATGCCGTTTCCTGCTCTTGAAGTATTTCCTGTTTCGGACCTGTTTCAACTTTTTACCTTGCCATTGAAATCTCAAACCTAACTTCAGCAGTTCCCTCTGAAAACTGCTCTGGTTTGTTGTCTTAGCAACGCGGACTCTTTTCCAGGCCACTTCTAAAACCTGAACTCATTTGCAGCCTCTTTAATTTGTAATCATTCTGTAATCCATACACATGCAGATAGATTATAATGATGATGATGACAATGATAGATAGATAGATAGATAGATAGATAGATAGATAGATAGATAGATATAGACAGAGATAAAGATAGGGATATGATGCATAGGCAGGTAAATAGGTAGATATATAAATGGTGGATAGATAGATGATAGATAAAAGAATAGATAGATAGAGATTTATTGTGTGTTGTGCAGTGTGTGATATGAGACTTAATATTAGCATTTCAAATCGGAATAAAAGAACCTGTGTTAATTCAGACTAGGATACCATGGTAAGGGAGGTTATAAGACAAATTTCTATGACTGAAATGGCTAAACCTCAGAAAACTTCTGTACTCAATAAATTCTGACATCATGGAAAGCCACAATGTATTTGTCCTATATCTGGCATAACTTACTAATATACTAGTGTCTAGCCAGGATTCCTGTGGACAGAGTCAAAGATGCTCTAGTCTGTATCAGAAATAGCTTCCTGTTACTGTTTTATTCTTCCCACCTATCAGTTTTATCTTTATTTTTATTCACTAAATTCTGCTTTTCTCATTATGTTCCAAATATACGGTTGGAGCTCATCCTAAGCAAGCAATCCCCTTGTATCCTCCAGCTGACCAAAAATAAATGAGGAATTGTTTAAATCTCTCTATATGCTGGTCTGTTTCTGGCATAGCATTCTCAAGATAACATGGTTATAGAAATTACTCTACATTCCAGGAAAACTAAGAAGATAATTGACTGCATCCTATTACTAATGGTTTTAATTTGGAGTTTGTTAATGCTCGTCTGTGAAGCCTCAAACTTGTGATGCATATTTTCCTAGGAAGGAATATTAAACCATACTTAATTTTGTTAGTATACTTTTGGTCAGCCATAAGTGGTCTAAGCTATCTTGTGTGACTAATACTTAAAAAACCGTAATTATTGGTTTTCTGCTTGGTGGAAACTAACATTTCAAAGGTATAAGCTGATGTTCTATCTCCTCTTCCAGTTACTGATGGAACAAGGTTCTCCAAATGTCAGTGTTATTTTATTTTTCAAATAATCAAACCAATTTTAAAACTCTTTTCCCATTGAGGGGATCAAAATATGCCACCTTTTCTTATTGGCTATATTAAGTTAGAGGAACATGAAAAGGAAAAATACAAAAGGAAGCTCTGACCCTCCTACTTTTTCATGGAAAAACCAAATTCTGATATACAAGGTGCTGTCGTATCAAGAAAAAGAAAGACATTCCTAACACTACAGAAATTGGCAAGGCAAACAAAAATCTATAGAAGCCAAGTGGCATTTACTTCCATAACAGTTTTCTATAATTAAGACCTCTAACTCAAGGTACCTTTTGTTTTCTCAATTTATTGTTCTTATCCAATCTAGTTAGACAGGGTTCAGCTCTAAATATTTATGTATACCTTTATACAGTAATGTTCTCATATGCATATTAGATTTATCAAATAAGATTTTCTTGCTTTCTATTATATCTTTCTACAGGAGACATTATATCTGTTCCATTTTTTTTCAGTTAAATTCTGAACACAAAGTAACAGACTACCCCCACCTGTAAGTATTAGAAGAAATATATTGTATTCCTTGGGGAGGAAAGAATTCTGATTAAAAAAAAGATGTCTAGATTTAATAAATGCAATCACTGGAAAGTAAAGGTGTCATCCAATTCCCACCAGGAAGAAGCTACACTCCCCCCTCCCCCCCTTGAAGGATTGCTGAATGCCAAGGAAGAAAAATAAAATAAAATAAAATAAAATAAAATAAAATAAAATAAAATAAAATAAAATAAAATAAAATAAAATAATAAAATAAAATAAAATAAAATAAAATAAAATAAAATAAAATAAAATAAAATAAAATAAAGAAATTGTGTTGCCAGGTCTAGATAAATTAGAAAATTGAGTTGCTTGGTATACAATGAGTTTTTGGACCTGAACATATTAATTAAGGCAGAACATCTTGTCACAGAAGGTGTCAAGTTGTGTTTTCATTAATGCATTTTACAGATGACCTAAAACAGAACAGTTTGCATATAATCTATCATAAAGTCCTGGTGAAAAGAAAGGGCTTTAACATTGCCCTTCTGAAAGAGGTCTTGAAAGTCAACTGAACTAAAAAAAGCATACTACCTATTCAGCCATATTTAATATGAAAATAAATACATCCCTTAAAATTGCTTGCAGCACAAATTTCTAATAAACCTGCCATCCAGCTCATTTGCATAAAAGTCAAAGATAAAAAGAGGGAAAGAAAAAGAAAGGATGACCCTGGTACAGAATCAAGAAACTGTATTAATCTTGCAAACATATTGAATATAGAGGAGCAGTTTGTTGCAAGTGATTCTTAATAATCATGTAAATTTGGTAAGAGGATTTCAACCTGTAAAATGCTCAGTAAACATCATTACCGTTTTGAAGAAACTAAAATAACTGAGGGATGAGAACATCCTAGTTAATAAACCAGTGCATTTTATTTTAGAAAGGCAATCGTAAGCAAAACTCAAAAATCACAAGAGTAAAAACTGGAAAGTGATAATGTGCTATAGGACACAGTCAAAAGGAAAACACTGATTCGGAAAATGTGTTAGCTTCCCTTTCTTTCTTGAAATGCCTGGAAAAGACAACTTATAAGAAGATTTAGAGCCTTGCTTTGTTGCTTCAATGCACTGGGCCCATTGGCCACACACAGTGGGACAAATGACATGCAAAATGGCTGAACTCATGGAAAGTGGAAAGCAGAAAGGAGAGAGAGAGAGAGAGAGAGAGAGAGAGAGAGAGACAGAGACAGAGACAGAGACAGAGACAGAGACAGAGACAGGGACAGACAGAGACAGACAGACAGAGAGAAAACAACAAGATCTGAACATACCCCTCAAGACACAACATGATGACCTCCCTTCCATACTCCCTAGCCTAACCTCAGAAGTATCCCACCACTGCCCAATGGTGGGATAAAGACACCCTTATCGGTGAATAATTCTGGAACATTCCTAAATCTTATCGACCATCATGACTTTTAAAGTTAAGATTTATAGATGTAGTAAGACTAAAGGAGGGGGACACTAAAAAAGCACAAATCAGAAATGACACACTAAATTTGTAATGTGCTACCTACACTCAAAAATGCTCTCCAGCGGTAGCTAAGGCTTCATACAGAGACATATATTCCCTTACACCAAAAACAAGATTGCAGACTGGAGAGAATGTTCAGTAGGCGATGGTATCTGCTACCAAGCCTGCCAAAATTTGATTCCTGGCAACTGTATTGACTGACTGCATAGTATCCTCTGACCCATGTCTCCTTGTTCCTCGCCCTGCCCCTAAGAATAATAAGTGAACAAATAAATTTTTAAAAGATTACTAGACATAAATAACAACTAATAAATTTTTACCTGAGGCCGTTCTCAAATTTTAAGCTATTAAAATGGTCATAGATCTATACATTTATACATCCTGCCATGTTAAGAGCACGGAATACAGTAGGTTTGGTAAACTAACATCTGTAATGTGGGGTATCTCAAAGCTGCGTCTTATTCCATAATGTAACTTGCCTCAAATTCACGATTCTCCTGCCTCTGCCTCCTGATGTGAGTCATCACACCAACTTTAAGAAAAATGAGTGTTTACATTTAAGGTATACATACTATCATAGATTAAATGTAGATGGTATCAGCATTACTACAGTAAATTAATATGTCTATAATCTTACATAGGTAGTCCTATATATGCCTGTGTGTAGTGTGTGTGTGTGTGTGTGTGTGTGTGTGTGTGTGTGTAGTCCTCACATTGAAAATTAAATATCGAGATTTGTGTAGCTTACATATCTGATGACTTATAGCCCTGGATCTTTTTTATCCCCCAAGCACTGCCACCATCTTGGAGCTTTATTCTAATTTTTACCTCTATACATTTGAAAACAATTTTTACAGTTCACTAATAATAAGAGAGTATGTAATATTTTTACTTCCTGAATCTAATGTATGTCTTTCAACTTAATGCCTGGCATTTCTGGAGTTCCTCCTTGTGCCAAATGCACTCCAGTCACCTTAGAACTGTAGGTGTGGTAAACTAACACCCCACTCTAGATACAGACACCACTGCCTTATCTATTTGTACATTGGTGGACACATGTTGTTCTTATCTGTTGGCTTCTGTGACTAAGGCTGCAATGAACATGGACATTCAGAGAGCTTTAAAAACTAAGGACTCCATTTCACTCAATCATATGACTAAAGAGGGGTTGCTGGATTAGACCGTAGTTCATACTTTTTTTCTTCAAAATGTCCCCATATTATTTTCTGTTAAAATGCTACAAATCTACACTTCAGTAACAGTGTATATGAAGAATGATCCCTTTCCTTCAGTATTTACCAACATGTTATACCTTTTGATAACAGCCAGACTAACAACTATGGAATAATATATTCTATAGCAAGTTTTGCTTATATTTCTCCAATGAACAATGATGCAGATATTTTTCATATAAATGGATAAATATCTATTCTGGTTCTTTGCCTGTTTAATAGTCAGATTATTTTCACTGCCTTATTCTATATGTTTATTATAAAATTGGATATTAATTTTTATAGTTTACCTTGTCACTCTGTTAACAGTTTCCTTTATGGTAGAGGAGTGTTCTCATTTGATGAAGCATTTTAAAATTTTTAATTTTAAATTGCTTTAATAGCGTAAGTCTTGGCTATGATAACTTAAATAATTTTTAACTCTTTATTGATTCTTTGTGAACTTCATATCATGCACTCCAATCTTTGAAACCTTCCCCCCACCAAAAAAAAAAAAACCTCCCAAAATTAAAAATAAAATAAAAACATCTCACTATGGAAGCTACACTGTGTCATGCAGTATACCCTTCACCCAAATGGCTTTAATTGCAAATGTTCATTGCGATGAATCATTGATCTGATTTGAGTCCTCTGGCTTCTACTACACTGTCAATATTGGATCCTCACTGGGACTCCTTTCGTTGTAGCCATGTGTCATGGACAATGTTAGGAGATTTTTTTTCCTGTGTTTCTGGTGAAACTTACATAGTTTCAGGTTTTTCACTTTAAGCCTTGTGTTCATTTTACGCTATTTTGCTGTGTATGGTATGAAATAAATATTTAATGTCATTCTTTTACACGAAGGTATCCAGTCTCCTCAGCACCACTTATTAAATAGCCCATATTTTCACCATTGTTTCTCCTCAGTGTCTTGGGTAATTATGTATAAGTATCTAGGCTTACTTCTGGACTTCTATTCTTTTCCATTTGTCTATGTTTCAATTTTATGCCTGTAGCACATTGTTTAATTCTAATAACTTTGTACTATAAATCTAAATTAGGAAGAATGATACCTTCAGCTTTATTTTTTTTTTTTGCAGGATTTGTTTGGCTATTCAGGATCACTTATATAGTTATATAGTTATATAGTTTCATCTAAGTTTTAAAATTGTATTCCTATTAGAAAAAAATGTATGGCTTGGGGTATTGACACGAATTGTATTGATTTGTATATTTCTTTGAGTAGTTTGACAATAGCAATCTGTTCACTCCCAATGGATATAATTACATTTTTCCACTTATTTAGTTGTATTTCTTTAATAGATGGTTTGTATATAAATTATTTACCACTTGGTTAAGTTTGTTCTTAAGTATATTTATACTATCACAATGACTCTGTTCTCTTTATTTTGTTTGTAGTTTGGTTATTTGTGTTTAAAAGTACCAGTGTTATTTCATGTTATTTTATAATCTAGAACTTAATATTAGGTTAATATGGTCACTCATACACATTCTTTAAGGAAACTGAAGATATTTATAAGAAGAATCATCTGCAAATTATTTGACATCTTTTCTAGATTCAGTGGCCTTTTTGGCTTGGCTGTTTGCTCTTGCTTATATGTCTAGATAGTGAATAGATATTATAAGATCATTCTTAGATATTAACCTGCTTTAATAAAATTTGAATTTAATGTATACCACATCTAGCAATTCCAATATAACATAAGTAATTTTCAAAAATAATTATATTTATTTGAAAATAAAAATTATTAAATGAGTCCTTTAAAGCATATCATTGAACCAAATTGTATTACCATTCAATTAATACTTAATGCTTAGAATCTTGATGTCTAATATGTTTAGTATATATTATAATTATGATACCTGAATGTGTCACTTAGAAACCTTTGACAACTCTGACTTAAATGATATATAAGTAAATATTATTCATATTTACAATACAACTGAATAAAATCTAAAAGCAAATTGTTAATAGGGAATCAATATGTAAAAAACTAGTGTAGTGACTGTCCTAGGGCAAACATTATATTGTTCCTTATTTCAATTTTCTTTCTCACCGTAACAACAGCACCTGTTTTACCTTTCAGCTTTCAGCAGGTATTTATAAAAGCAAGTCAGCAGAGTTGATATTAATAGACTGATTGAATGAATTATAAAGTAAAGTGGAACAATGGAGAGAGACGAAAATGACTCCATGTTATGAATAATGAAGAGGAAAGAGGATAAAGTCACAGAAAGAGAATTAAAGGCAGACATGTTAACGACAGAGGACTGGGAGTTTTAGACACCATTAGTTTGAGATAATGGCAATGCTTGGTGAAGGCCTCCATGCTGGTGCCTGAAAATATTATCCTTCTCTTAATTCCATCCTTCCTAGGCCAGCATTCATCAATAGTGAAGAAACCAACAGGAAGCATTGGAATTTCTACTTGGAATTCCCTCAGTTACTGTTAGCTATGACTCAGATTCTGTACACTGTTATTTTTTAATTTTCTTTGCAACTGGCAAGGGTAAAAATTGTAAAATCATTCCTACACTGTCCTTTGTATTTCCTGAGGATGTATATGTATCCCCTATTTCCTATAGCAAATCTATAAGCCAAAGAAGAAAAGCAAGTCATTGCCTCAATCCAATTAAAAGAGAAAACTCAAAACTGCCTCTGTCCTCCTCTCATTCCTATCAAAATATCTCCATTTTCTAAATTTCTTACACAGAATCACCATGTGCATGTGTTTAGAAAAACAAGCTACTATGTTGATACAGCACACAAAAGTGCATAGGTATTATTCAAATTTTAAGAAATTTGTATTTATCACTAAACATCAAAAATAGAATAGTAGGAAGAAACTGAAAATCATATAACTAAAAAATATATTACCAATTGACACTTTTGGTATTTCTGAGATGAGTTTTATGAAGAGTTCTATGATTTTATAATATTTTACATCCTAGTTTTTAAATGACCTTCCCTTGAAGTCCATGAGTAAAGTAACTACTTCCTTGAGCCTCACAATCTCAGTGATTTTAAGGCCTATCTATTTAACCCAAGGAAAGCCACAACAATCCCACATTTATGAAATTCCATGTCTATACAACCAGCTTTTCACAAGCCCATCTCAGTCTCCAAGGCCTCTCAGTCACTTCTTCTCATCACACCTGTTCTTCATCATATCACAATTACCACTTACTAACCCTCCTATGTTCTCCCAATCCTCATCTCCCAGCATTACCTCTGCCACATCTGGGTTAGATTTCAGTGGGCAGAACCTCCTCCAGTCTCTTGACAGCATCTTTATATGTCTTCCTATATTTTTATTTCATTGAGTACACATGGCAAAATCAAAGCCTTAATGAGTCCAACTGTTAGCTTCTCTAAATCAAGATCAAGGATAATGTTACTATAAAATGCAGCCCATATGCACAGACAGTTCCTAATGTAAATCAGTGGTCGCTAGCCTCATCTGCACTTTTAATGTGTCTCGCAATTATTATAATGATTTCAAGTCAGAGCATCCTTCCATTTTCTGCCAGAGCTACAATAAGTCTCTGCTCTCTTTACTGTTTGTTCAATGCCACCTTCTTCTTTGCCTTCTGCTATTTGCCCTCTACCTACTACACAGAGAAAGCACATGTAACACACATGCCAAATCACGTAAACATATCCCCAAATTCATCCCTTGAGTTTTCCATCAAAGTTATTGTTTTTCCAAGATTTCACTCTACTTACATAAGAAAGCAACCATTTCACCTTCTCTGACAGTTATTGTAAATTTTCAGTTTCTCTTTTTCAACCTATAGTGTGGTTATGTGATTAAAAAAAAACACTTTTATTTTTTAAATGAACATTATGTTCTCCAACCAATGACAAAGTTTTGTATGCAAACCTAATCCTATCCCATTAGTGACCTACATTGTTTGTCCTTGACTTTCAGAAGATGGCTGAATCTTTCAGCTGAAGTGCTAAGACATTCATAATTTGTACTCCTATTAGATATTGGGTTTTTAATCTTATTGCCATAAATTTACATATGTACTCTAGTCCAAACAATTCAACTTAACTATTTACTTAATATGCTATGTTCCTTTGCATCTGTATATTTATATAAATACTCTATCTCCCATAAAGCAAGAGCCAAGCTGTATCGCTTAAGAAAGTCTATCTCTGTTTACTTCATTCATTGATATATAATGCCTACTAATACATAAGGGTTTTGGGGGGGTACTGTTTTTATGTATTTTTTCTTTTTTTTCTTTTTGTTATTTGTTTGTAATTTCTTTTGATTGGATGATGTTTCTATAATCATCCAGACTTTACCTAGTTTTCCATTTGAACTTTACTTTTTCACCTTACAGTGTATTAGTGTATATCTATTAATTTCCTTGTCCAACTCACATAGTATATTCAGAGTTCACTGAGGATAAAAAATGTATGCAGATGAAGGAAAAAGGAAGGTAAAGTACCAGTAAGGATCTCTGAAAGTTTATAAGGAATCATATGATTATTTACTTGCTAAAAAAATCTATATTACACTTATGTCTGGGCATTCATATAAATACATAGTTTAAATGAAAATTTCCATTTGTGCTGTCAATGCTCCCATAAGAGCCATCAAATATCTATTAAATGCCCCAACTACAGTTTTGAGAAACTTTCTTTTGAATTGTTGGTCAGAATTGTCCAAGGGACCCTCAAATGATTATAGGATATTGTTACTTCTGGTTGCCTTCCAGCGGTAGAAGGTCAGTCGCTATTGCTAAAGACACTTTGCACATAAGACAAAGGACCCAGAGGACCCAAGCTGGACCTGACATGACAACCTTTTCCCTGATAACTAGCTTTCATAGTACTAGAGATACCATGCAAGCTTCAAAAACAGGGAAGAAACCAATCATCTTACACAGCTATGACCCTTATGAATTACAACTATCACCATGTCATGTTCCTAAAGGTACAATGGGAGCACTCATAACCTGGTAGTAAACAACAGCTTCCTAATTGGACTTAACACCTTCTCAACAAGAGGAAAATCATGCCAGGTACAGGAAACCTAGCAAACTATCCAAAGTTAGTGAAGTCATAAATCTTGGAGAAAAACCTGTCAAAGATAATTTACTAAACTAGAATAATGCATAGTTATGTTCTAAGTGTTTATCCTTATGTACAGATATAAGTGTAGTTCTTAACCCCTCATTAAAGAAACCTCCTTTGCTCATAGATACAGACCATTTACTAAAAACTATAACCAATCAAAACACAGCATTGTGAAAGCCAGCACCTACTGATACATTTACAATACAACCCCTATACCTAAGGCTCAGGGATCACTTTTGTGTAGGAGACAGAACAATTGTAAAAGACAAAGAAGAGGAACTTTTTGTAAGATTATGTATCCTAGAAATTTCAAAGAATCTATAGTCATGAATCCTCAGGAACATGTCTGGCAGAAACACGACCTATACAAAGACAGCAGCAGTAGACATGATAATCCAGAAGGGGAAAATTCAGGTGTCCTCAAACCTAGACAAGGAACTGCAGGGAACTAAGAAATTATGAGGATAGAATAAATTGCCCAACCTAGAGAAAAGCACACAAATTGGCTACCTAATATTAAATAGGTCATCCAGCAAAAAAATATATATACCTATGCATATTTGTGTGTGTGTGTATATATATATTATATATTATATGTTATATGTTATATGTTATATATTATATATTATATATTATATATTATATATTATATATTATATATTATACAAAGTGACAAGTTATATGTAGTTGTATATTTAAGGAGATATACACACACGTAAGCACACACACACACACACACAGTCAAAGAATAAAGGCCATGAATTTAAAAGAGAGCAAGGAGAGGGTGAGGAAGGGCTTGGAGAAGGGAGAGGGAGGATAATGTAATTATAATCTCAAAAATTCATTTTAAAATGTATATTATTCATCCTTGTGTTTTCAGTGTCAAGACAATCTCCTTTGCTGCAAAGAACATGTTCAGTAAATGTCTGTGAGGATAATCAATGAGCAACCTCTCCATTAAAGCTGAAACAATTACTCAACATCATAACTTACTTATTGATCCTAGTTCCATTAGGTGTCAGAGATGATGCCAAGAGATGAGGTAGGTAATATAAGTACAGGTGGGAAAATATGCAGAGAATAAAAAGAAAAAAGAGAAACAAAATACCATGGTACAGGTTACAGACCTGTGGAAGGAGAAGGAGAAGGAGAAGGAGAAACAAGCAAAGAAAAGATACCTGTTGTCAGCATGCTTTCTAAAGAGGTTGGGCAGGGCAAACAGGAAGTCCTAAAGAGACAATCACCTTTTCCTGTCAATCACCAATTTCCTAATCTTGCAGGAAAAGACCTACCTTAATAATCATAATCATTAGCAGTCATCAGCTCAATGAAATGGTAGCTCAACACCTAAATTATTTTTAAAAAATCTTCTCAGCTACAGAGATTGCTTACCAGTTAAATGTATGTAAATATTTTCCAGGTCCAAGAACCCATGTCAGGTATATCTCTAGCTCCAGAGGATACAGAACCCTCTTCTGGATTCTGCAGATACCAGCACTCACCTATACACATATATTTTGATACATGCATAGACATATATATTATTTCTAATTTACAAAACACAAGCAGTAAACTGTTTTGAGTACCGCTTAGAAAGAATCCTGTAGTCTCTAAACTCTAGTCCCAATTAGATATGAGATATTTATTTCTCACTTCAATACATATTAACGCCCCTGTCTTTGATATTTCAGCTCTTCTCCCATCTTTCCTTCATCTTCCATTTTTACTTGAGTGACTGCTGTCTCAATCTGAACCTCATACTGTCACACAGCTCTGCAGCTCCTGTCCTGTCCTCAAAAGTGTCTTCTTTGCCAGAATTCAGTGAACTCAAGTCAACATAGCACGTCATTGAAATTATCTTTCGAAAATATATGCCTTCAAGATGAATAGTGATGCTATCTATATAAAATGTAGACTGAATCCTGCCCTCCATTTGACCCAGAATGCTACCTAATGGCCACTTGGAACTGAACACAATAAAGGTGGTGTACTGGCTAGTTTGGTGTGTCAACTTGACACAGGCTGGAGTTATCATAGGAAAAGGAGCTTCACTTGGGGAAGTGCCTCTATGAGATCCAGCTGTGGGGCATTTTCTCAATTAGTGATCAAGTGAAGGAGGGCCCCTTGTGGGCGGTACCATTCCTGGGCTGGTAGTCTTGGGTTCTATAAGAGAGCAGGCTGAGCAAGCCAGGGGAAGCAAGCCAGTAAGTAACATCCCTCCATGGCCTCTGCATCAGCTCCTGCTTCCTGACCTGCTTGAGTTCCAGTCCTGACTTCCTTTGGTAATGAACAGCTGTGTGGAAGTGAAAGCTGAATAAACCCTTTCCTCCCCAACTTGGTTCTTGGTCATGATGTTTGTGCAGGAATAGAAACCCTGACTAAGACAAATTGGTACCAGCGTAGTGGGGTATTCCTGTGACAACCTGACCATGTTTTGGAGAGGACTGTGGAAGGACTTTGGAACTTTGGGCTAGATGGTCCATTCAGTGATGAGACCTCTGTGAGACCGTTGTGTAGGAGCTTGGAAGATAATGTTGAGAACAAGGCAGAAGATGGAGGCCTGGCTTGTGAAGTTTCAGAGGGAAAATTAAAGACTCTTATCAGGACCATGAAGATTCTGTGGTTTTGGTTAGCTGGGGCTGAAGAATCAGCTGTGAGTAACAAGATACCAGAACCACTAAAGTGAGCCGTTGTGTTACTGGGACTATTGATGCTGGTTAGCTGGAGCTAAGAAATTAGCGGTGAGTAAGAAGAGACCAGCATCACTGAGGTGAAATCTTCTGGGATGTGTTTTCTGAGAGCACAGAGAGTGTGTTCCAGAGAGCCAAGGTTGTGCCTCGTGCTGTAGCAGGACTTGGTACTGTGTAAGAGTCACCCAGGTGGTACTGCTTTTGAAGGCATGAAGGCATCATGAAGAACAGCTGAGGCTTGGTACGCTGAGAGACCACGGAAGGCCATTGGTGAAAGTGTACCCTCAGTTATAATTGATGGCCCAGGACTGAAGGGGTCATGCAAAAGAGTTGAGGCTTGGAGATGCCAGTACTATGCGATGACCACCAAGGAAAGCAGCAGCAGTGGAGTACAAGCAGCTGGAGCCTAGAAGACAAGGTGTGTGCTACAACGGGAAGAGCTGGAGAAGTGACCCAAGCCCTTGGAGGAGCCCAGAAGATCGTGAGTTGGATCCCAGACTTTGGAGTTTGAGTTTTGCCTTTGATTGTGACTGTGCCCTGATATTTTTCCCTCTTGAAAGAAGGTATTTTAGTGGAGCCCACAGTTCAGAGACTTGAATTTTTAAAAGACTTTGAATTTTAATTTTTAATATGTAAAGACTGTGGGACCTTTTACATTATTGAGATCTTGGGGATGAATAAGAAAGTAAGGGTTGAGGCTTAATAGTGATATGTTGGTGTGTCAAGTTGACAAGGGGTCAATTGTACTGGCTAGTTTGGTGTGTCAACTTGACACAGGCTGGAGTTATCATAGGAAAAGGAGCTTCACTTGGGGAAGTGCCTCTATGAGATCCAGCTGTGGGGCATTTTCTCAATTAGTGATCAAGTGAAGGAGGGCCCCTTGTGGGCGGTACCATTCCTGGGCTGGTAGTCTTGGGTTCTATAAGAGAGCAGGCTGAGCAAGCCAGGGGAAGCAAGCCAGTAAGTAACATCCCTCCATGGCCTCTGCATCAGCTCCTGCTTCCTGACCTGCTTGAGTTCCAGTCCTGACTTCCTTTGGTAATGAACAGCTGTGTGGAAGTGAAAGCTGAATAAACCCTTTCCTCCCCAACTTGGTTCTTGGTCATGATGTTTGTGCAGGAATAGAAACCCTGACTAAGACAGGTGGCAATGGGCAACAATCTAGGCTGCAAGTGCAGATCTGGAGATCACAAGCAGCATATGATCATAAAAAGGACACAAATGGGAAATAGATTTGTTCCCTTAGAACCATAATCCTCTCCTGCAGAGTCCCCGGTACTGTGCTAAACTCAGAAAAACAAATGCATCTCTAAGTGGACAAGAGCCTGTTTTAGCTCTCAAACAGGAGCAGGCCCTTTTCCAGTGTGAGCCTACAATAGACAAGTTCTTCTAAAACATGCTAGAAAGTTTAAGGGAAAGATCAATTTTCTCTCCAGCCCCTGATTAAACAGAATGTGGTACTAAAGGAATTGATGGTCCTGTTTAATGTGTTCGACCATGTCCTTAGTTCCTCCTTTTACAGTGCCTTCCACTCAAGTATCTATTTCACAAACTTTGTCATTGTTCAATTTAGAAGTTCCAAATGGAGTTAAGCACTAGTAGGGATTGAAAACGGCTACATGGGCTGTTAAAGTAGGCTTTCATTTTGAGATTCTGCCTTTATTATGGCTGCGCTGCCAGGGTCCCTTGAAGCTGATATTATCTAAAAGTGGATAATAGCACGGAAAACTAGAGGGAGGGTAGATGAGAGAGCCCTATAGTCAGCAAGTATATAAAAAAATGAAAGCCGTGTCAGATGAATACACATTTTCACAGCTATGTGTGCCCATGTCTCATCAGTTATAAAAAGCATTGTCTTCTATATGCAGCACTGACCTTCTTCCTCATTACACGATGGGATCTGCAGACATTTTCCAAATTTTTCATAATTTTAAAACATTGGAGACAATGTGGTGTTAGTTTTGTCAATGGTAATGGGTGACAGGGCTCAGTATCACTAACTCTTTATTCTTTAAAAATAATTTTATTTTACGTGTATGAGTGGTTTTTTTCCTACAGGTTTATATGTGCACCACATGCATGCCTGGTGCCTTTGGGGGACAGAAGATGAGGACAAATGCACTAGAATTGGAGTTTTGGACAGTTGGTACCATAATGTTGATACTGAAATTATACTTGAATTCTCTTCCAGAGCACCCAGTGTTCTTTGATGGTGAGCTGCCTTTTCAGGCTTGTCTTATGAACCTATGAGAAAAGGGGCTCAAATATATCACATCAAAATTATAAATTATAAGCTATCAGTTGAAAGGACATTTTAAATTAAAAACTCCTTTATTATTCTAACTTCTTCACCTTCTGTTCTCTAACTAAACCCAAAAAGAAAACAGAAAGAACTTCAATATAAAACCATGCCAACTTCTTTAAGTCCTTAGGGCTACAATGCCTGAATGTTGAGGACCCTTGACCTGCGGCCATCTGTGCTGAGTATCAGCATGCCTGTTGGCTCTGATATGCTTTGGCCCATAGTCCCTACCAGTTAGGCACTCACAAAGAACTATTTTGTTAGTAAGTCTTTTACTCCTACTAAAGTCTTCAATCTGCATTGCTCAGTCCCTTCAAGGCCACCAACTAGGACAAATAGCCAAAGGCCATTATTATACCATTCTATGTCAAATTCTCCAAAGATTTAAGGCATTTTAAAAAAAACAAGACTGTATGTGGAAGGAGCTAAAAGTAGAGAGACAAAAACAGAAGACACAGAAGGATGTAAGTACCCTGCAGTGGAGCACACATCACTAGAAGCCAACACAGTGTCAAATATGATCAAAGAGGATGTTGGGACCCAGACAAGCTCTTCTCAAAGAACTTATTACCAATCTTAATTTTGAGCATAGTAAACATTAATTAGTTCAGGAAGAGAGTAATTTTGTAAACTGTAGCACATCACAGACACCTTGGGACTTAGAGCATAGCTAAATCCTAACAAAAGCACTACCAGCTGACTGTATCACAAACAGAAGACGTGTTTACATTTCCTGTATCTCCTACCTACCAGTGAGCATCATGTCTCAGCTGAATCACCCTTAAATGTACTCAGAACGCAAGCATGAGTACATGGTTGTGACAGAATAAGGTCAAGTCTATTTTACATGATTTAACTCTGTAAGTTCATGGCTAACTGGGAACTAAGACTCCCAGCCATTGCCTACTACTACAAATGACACAGGCTCATAGCACGAGGCTGGCAACAGAACGACCTACAAAATTACAGTGCAGTTTCCACTGAGTTCCTGTTGCTCTTGTAGCTGCATGAAGTTGAAAAATTGTGAGTGGAAGCCTCCTAAGCTGAAGACCACGTGCACTCCGAGAAACGCTAATCATTCCATTACGACTGAGCAAAATTTAAGATTTGATACTACTATAATACACTAAAGAATAATACCTCAAAAACACCGTAAGTTTTAAAAAAAATAAGTGCTATTCCTATTCCTGTCTCAATAACAAATATTTGGCTAGTAAGATGGCTCAGAAGGTAAAGATACTTGCTGTCAAGCCTGACAACCTATGTTCAGTCTTTTGGACCCAAGTGGTAGAAGGAGAAAATCTACTCCTGCAAGTAGTCCTCTGAACCCTATAAAATCACAAATCACACACACACACACACACACACACACACACACACACACTAAATGAAGGCAAAAAGAAAATGCTTTTTTGAAATAGGGTTTCTCTATGTGCCCCTAGCTGTCCTAAAACTAGCTCCGTAGACCAGACCAGCCTTGAACTCAGACATCTATCTGCCTTTGCCTCCTGAGTGATAGGATTAAAGATGGATACTGCCACGCCTGGCTATTTCAAGATTTTTTTTTTAATTTGAACTATTTTAAAACTGATGAAGCTGTATAAATAGCTTGAACAACTGTGAATAATGTCAGGCAGTGCAATGTGCTAATCAGCAGAATGAATGCTTGCATTTTCAGAGTGATTGTTAAACATCAGGTCAGATATCACTTCTCTGTGTAGATGATATTTAAGTAGAAATCAGGTACCGTTTATCTGAAGATAAAGTGATGTGAGCTCTCCATGTGGTAATAGTATCTGAATAAAAAAGGAAACAGTGTTCCAGAGGAGAAATAAGCTTGTTATTATAAGACACAGGAGGAGATCAATTTTCATGGAAAAGACAAAAGGAAGAAGAGTCTTTGCCAGATGAAGTCAGAATGTCAGCATGGTCTGTCTATAACGGGATGAGAGTTTTGTCAGATAACTTAGACTTATTTCAAGAGCTAACAGAGGCTGCTGAATATTTCAGAGAAACATAAAGCCTGAATCATTTTATCATTAGAAAGGTAAGCCCAATTTAAATCAATATAGCTAATAAAAAATGAAGGAAGTGTTGAGAGACTGTGATGATAGTCAGCTGCTTGGCTATGGGTTGGGGTGCTGATAGTCCAGACACAATGGGATAAAAGATTTTGGTTGAATTTTGACATTATAAAAGAGGGCTTATGGGTTAGGAAGTAGATGAAGAAAGTGTATTAGTCAGGGTTCTCTCTAGAGTCACAGAATGTATGAGTAGTCTCTATATAGTTAGGGAATTTGTTGATGACTTACAGTCTGTAGTCCCCAACAATGGTCAGCAGCAGCTGTGGATGGAAGTCCCAAGGAACTAGCAGTTGCTCAGTCCCATGAGGCAAGCAGGCAAAGAAGAGCGAGTCTTCCTTCTTCCAAGGTCTTTATGTAGGTCTCCAGCAGAAGGTGTGACCCAGATTAAAGGTATACGCCACCATGCCTTTAATTCCAAATGACCTTGAATTCAGAGATCTCCCTATCTTAATCTTCTGGAATTCATAGCCACTATGCTTCAAGATCTCCATGCCAAGATCCAGGTCAGAAACTTGTATCTTTGAGCCTCCAGATTAGGATCATAGGTGAGCCTTCCAATTCTAGACTGTAGTTCATTCCAGATATAGTCAAGTTGACAATCAGGAATAGCCACTACAGAGAGCATACAAATACATGCAAAATCTCTGTATTTGGATGGTGTTAAATTTTTTATAAAGCATTTTCTCACCATGATTGTTTTCCTGGACAACTGTTTTTATCCTTTGAGATCACAAGATTGTCTACCCCATACCCTCTCATGGCTAATCAACACATTATTAAATAGGTATTAATATATAATAAATATAATTATATTTAGGACAAAGTCTAAAGAAAAATTGAAAACTAGATTTATAGAAATAATGCAGCCCATATAAAACATGAGACCTGCAAACAGACTCTATTGGCCAGAGTTCTAACTATAGCATCCAAAGGGATGTAAGTTTAAGGAGAATCATCCTATTTTGAAGCATTGATTAAATTTGGTTACCCAAAATAAATTAGTAAATAGATCAATAAATGAATTAGTTTTGAAACTTGAGCACTCCAACTCTTTGGATATAAAAACCATGACTGGATACAAAGATAGGTGAGGACAATCTGTGATCTCAAAGGATAAAAACAGTCATCAGGGGAAAAAATCATGATGAGAAAATGCTTTATAAAAAATTTACACCATCAAAATACAGAGAGTTTTTGCATGTATTAACAGTGAGCTAGAAGCTGGCTCAAAAATAAAAGAAAGTTAAATTTAACCAAGACTGGAAATATGTACAGAAAAGAAGTCAAGGGTAGCTGTAGGAGTCTGGTCTTTATCACGTAACAAGACAATTTTATTCTCACTTAAATTGTAACCATGATACTTGTTAGAACAATGAAGGGAATTTGAAATGTCATATATTTAGTATGCAAATGATCATATGGAATTTTCTCTTTAATTATATACCTCACGGGTTTTGTTTTTTGTTTTTCTGTTTTTTTAACCACTATCTCAAAAATTAAGGGGCAAATTTAAGGACATGTTAGATTTTGCTTGCTGAGTTTTAACTACATTCATCAACTTAATGTTGTAACTTAAAATAAAACTCACACTCCATCTTTTAGGTAGTGTTTAGGTTGTATTATTAAATAAAAAACATAAGGCCACCTCTATATGATAATAATGCAAAATCTTTAGTGATGGTAAACTGCTACCTTCACGTCACATTCCAGGGCCTTAGCTATCCACATAGCAGAAGAAACATTCATGTGAAGGAACATTTCTGGGAATTTATGTTTTAGTATGTTCTGGGAAGCTCAATTTCCTACATTTTATTACTATAATATCTTTAATTTAAAACACGAGCTGGATTCCTCGAGTTATATCAAATTAATACCCAGAGTATGAGATAATATATATCATATATTTGTAATACTATCTACTATGTAGTAAATGACCAATATGAATTAATTATAATTTTAGTAACCACAGAAATGCTAGTTAAACAGAAGAATGTTGAAAATAATGTTGTACAAATCCTATTCATCATCTTATAAGTATTTTTATTATTTTAATGAAGAGAGAGTAATACCCATTTCTCTCTTAAATTTGTTTGCTATTTGCTTCTGAGCCTATGATTAGAACATTACTATAAACCATGTTGACAAACCTGGTCACTACAGCATAACAACTCTTTAAAAAGCGAGTATGCCCCCCATTCCTCTCAGGCTTGAAATGTTGAATGTGTCTAACTATATATTTATCTTTGCACATGAATGCTACAAATATTAAGTATCTAACTACTACTACTCATTTGTTGTATACTGTGTTCCAAAATGAATAATTCACCTTCTTCTATTCTGCCAGTGATGGAGAGTTCATTATTCTTCAGGGCAAACACATATCTACTAAACTCTACTTCCAGGCTCAAGTAATTTCCATGAGTTAAGATGATAAGATTAAAACTTTTGATCTTTTTTGGAAAAATATATATATAAATACTGCATTTATATAATTTTCACCCCTCCCTTACTACATTCCAAATACTCCCATAATCCCTCACTCCCTCTCAAGTTCTTCTTAGTTAGCATTGTTACATACATGTGGCCATTTTAAATTAAAAAAATGAAAGGATATAGATGTGCACTGGTAAATCGGCAGTTAAATAAGCCATATCAATAACATCAGTGAATAGACTGAACCTATTAAATGGATCTGAAAAGACTGGTCAGTGGATCAGTGCTTACCCAACAAGCATTAGCAGCACACTACACTCCCAAGGGGAAAGAGAAAGAAAAAGAAAAGAAAAAGTCAGTCACAATAACTTCCTGTAATTTAAGCATTTGGGAATCAAAAACTGGGTTACTAGAGGAATATGGCTAACTAAACTAGCCAAAACTGTCTAAAGGATCTAAAGAGTGGTAGTGAAAGATACTAGATATCAACTTTAGTCTTGTACATCCATAAACATGCATACATCAACATGCATGCACACAAACCACATATACAGTAGTAGTAGTAGTAGTAGTAGTAGTAGTAATAGTAGTAATAATAATAATAATAATAATAATAATAATAAGTGATGCTAGCTAGTGAGGCCCAAAGGGATCATCAGTCCTCCAAGAAATGAAATAATTACAACTTGAGCACCTCTAATCTGAAAGTTCAGAAGCTAAAATGGACCTTTGAATACCAATGGGACTCCACACATGTAAAATTCCACAACTGACCCTCTACGGCCATTCTTACTCACAACAAAGCACTGTCACAAAAATATTATAGAAAATTAACTTTGGGATGTACATGTAAGTGAGACACAGATGCATTTGTACTCCGACTTTGATATTATCCCAAAGATACGTCATGGATTATGAAACTATTCAAAATCTAAAAACATTCAGTATCCCAAATGTTCCTGTTTCCACACATTTCAGATAAACGATACTCAACTTATATTAATAAAACCCAAAGAATTACACTTACTGTAAGATAAAAAAAATAGTCAAAGTAATACATAACAGCATAAAATACTGATACTAAAATATAGGTTACTACGTCATACATTGAAAACAAGAGAAATAAAAGTTAGATGTATTACAATTAATAGAAGTTTATAAGGTATATTTGTTCAGATCTAATGAAATATTTAAGAAAAATGTTAAATTAGGAATGAAAATAGCATTTATATTCATTATAAAGACATTAGATTGCTATATCTCTGGTATCATCATCATCATCATCATCATCATCATCATCATCCATTGACTCACTTGGGACTTAAGATCTTTTCTCCCAAACTGGGCACATCTGGAAGTAAAATTTACTATTTCAGGGTTCAAGAGGATGACTTTGGAATTTCCAACTTCAGGATATTACATACTATCTAGTCTCCTGAAAGAGGTAATGTAGTTTCCAGAAAGTCAGCATATTAAGTGTGGCGAGCAAAGGCGGTTGGATTATAAAACATAATCCTAGAACAACTGCATGGGGAATAGCATGTCTCCAGTGATCCATCACCATTAGAGCCACAGTGAACCCTGCCGTGGAAGAATCTATGTCCCCAGACACCAGGACTCTGAAGTAGAGCACCTGGCCAGGTGCAGAGCAAAATTTAAGGCATGCCAGTTGAGATCCAAAGTAAATAAGGGGCCAGCATTAAAAAAAAGAAAGAAAGAAAGATAAATTAAACCAAATGTAAGGCAAGCTTTCAACTTAGAAAAAGCTTCAGAACTCCAAAATATAGTTCCCCTCTGAAAATAGACATATTGTGTAAATTAACGTCATGTTAATTTACATTTATTTTTACAGAAGTATGTTTTACATTTAAATTACCTGGAATTAAAGGTCCCCCAGTCAAATGGAAAATACGGTTCATTCTCAAACAATGGTTACTATACTTGATTTTCACTTTGAAAAGAGCTTCTAAACTTCTTATTGTAAGTATGCCACTAGGCATAGTTATTAAGGATACCAGATCTAGAGCTAAATTATTTGGACTCAAATCTCAGTAAGACTACAGTCGAAACCCTTGCTAAGTTGCTTAGCATCTCATATCTTAGTTTCTTTATCTGTGAAATGGGTAAAATTACCAACTGTAGTAACTACTCACAGGAGTATATTAAATATTAACTGTCTTCATGCTTTAAAACACATAGAAAACATCTCAGTGAGTTACTGCCCAATAAATGCGTTATTAGTGACAGCACCAGTCACAGCAATATTATACAGTCAGTTTCAGTTGTCAATCTGGACAGTCTATATAGGTTTACTCAGGTCTCAGATATGCTCCATTTTGTTTCATTCTGCATTTTTTGCTTAATTTCATTAAAATAAAAGCCTGTAAAAATTTTTGGAGAATCCTAGGCAGAAAGAGGATAAAATCATACAGAACTTTCGAAGGTATGGAGAAACCATCGCAGAGAGAGTCCTATCTATACTTACAAAGTAAAGTTATATTTGAATGAGCAATTTTGAAGTTGTTTTTACTTCAAAACCTTAGCTTGCATTTGGTCAATTTTTTTTCTGTTTGTTTATTTCATTTAAGAAGAAATAGAAGATTGGAAACAGGAGGAAAGAATCTAAAATACATTTGAATCATGATCTTTCTTTTAAAATCTGGTAGAGAAGGAAGAACTGGGAAAGAACATGACCTCCAGTTATCCTAAATAAAAAGACAATGTAGAAAATGGAATAAAGAGTATGGCATAAAGAACAGAAAATGTATAATTTAAAATGGATATGAAGGAAGATAGCCTTGTGATCTTGGTCCTGTATCCTCTCTAATGGTGTTCATCAAGTATCTATGCCTCCTCAAAATGCGAGTTATGGGAATACCTGTCCTGTGGTATGGTTGTGAAGATTAGGTGTGCTAATCCCGAAAAAGAAAGATCTGAGAAATCAAAGTGCTAGGTCACAGTCACTATTACTGTTATTAACACTGTTTTAATTATTTAGCTTCCTGTCAAATTGTTGAGCTTTTAAAATATAAAATTCTATCATGTCACTTTGAATGGTACTTTTATTTTTGAGACAGGGTTTCTCTGTGTAGCCCTGGGTCTCCTGGAACGTATTCTGTGGACCAGGCTGACTTCAAAGTTGGAGGTTTTCAGAGATCTGTCTTCTTCTGCCTCCTGAGCACTGTGCCTAAAGGGGTGACCACCACCACCTGGCTATTACACATTTTATTTTCATATTGGATAAACTGTGCTACCAAACACACACACACACACACACACACACACACACACACACATGCTTGTGTCATAGCATTAATATCATATGGCATGTATAGATTATTTAAATTCCTGGAAATCACCATAACCTCTAATGTCCATAAGCATATTTCTATGGGGTTTACTTCCATTTGTGATTAGAGTTCCCAAGTAATACAATACTCCAGTTTCTTATTGAAAAACTGGTTATTTTTAGCATGTAGGTGCAATGAATGGCAATGAATATGAATGGAGAGGTGTTTTCTTGGCTTCATGAAAAAAGTTTCCATATATATATATATATATATATATATATATATATATATACAGCAACTCAAGTAAAGAGGAGACTGCACAAAATATGTCATTCTAGAATTGGTATATCATGTTCTCCCTTGCAGTACTTCAAAAACTAAATGGAATGTTTAAGATGAGTTTAGTCCAGTAAAGTGGGAAATTCTGGTTTCTTTGGAGACTCAGTTGTATCATGTGATCTTTTTTGGAAGCCGTCTTATGAGATGGTGTTTTGCTGAAGCAGACACTTGAAAAGGAAATTTTGCTGAAGCAGATATTTGAGAGAACACATGATGTTTGGAAAGAGAGTAAGTGGAACCCAACAGACAGTGAATGATGCTCTTGAAGACACTGGCTTGCCTTGTAATGCTTTTCTGGTCTTCACTGTTCATCACTTATTGCCACTTTGTAGAGAAAAATACACCAAAGAATGACTTGTGGTATTCTGGCTGCTTCTTGCAGCTTCTATGGACTCACGCCAATTCCGCGTAGCCTCACGGTTACTTCTGGATTCATTCGCTGCTACTGATTTGGGTTTGCTATTTTGGATTGGACTCTGATATCCTGACAACAAAAATTGGAATCACCCCAAAGAACTACTTCTGAACAGGTCCGCATCCCCTTGTCCTATTAACCACCTTTCTACCCTAACTTGTTGTCAAAGGGCTAGAAGCCTTTAAAGGTTGAATTGTTTAAGAATCCTTATTAAATTAGGTTTTGAAAAGTTTAAGCCAAGAGTCCACCAACAGTAAGTGCTCAAGGCAACAAAAATGGAACTCTCCAAACATTTTGTCAATGAGATGCACATACCCATCTCTGCTGTTCCAAGAGGTCTTGAGTTCAGTTCTTTGAGTTCATCATTGCCAAGAGACTGAAAAATGCCAGTAACTTTCCGGGGGATTCTATGCCTTCTTCCCATCTCCACTGGTACCTACATACATGTACACACACACACACACACACACACACACACACACACACCAAATATCTAAAAATGAAGAGGGATAGCAAGCCCACCAGGAGCAATGGGTGTGCTTCCAGTGGTGATGGAGAAAACAGGAAACTTTACATTGTGATCAAAGCCTACAGTAAACTTAAATACAAACTTCCAGTGATTAATCACTCTGTTCAATCTTTAAGTATTCTGAGAAAGTAATTCGTCAGAAAATCTAAAAGATAGTTATAAGAAAGAAGAATGGTATTTGGTGGTTAGGGAGCTAAAAAGATAACATAATTCTTTAATTCCAATGTGAACAAACAATTCCCCCAATTCCTCCTTAAGTATTCATAATCTCCATATTTTTACGGATGATACTTCTCCAGTTACACACAAAATTAAGTGTGAAAATTAAAGTGGAACCCTCTGGTATTTAGGTGGAATTTAAAGAGCACAGGAACGGCATATGTGGTTTGTACTTAAAATTATTTTATATGGAAATGCACTGAAAGCCCAAGTAACTGATGGATGTGATAACAGATACTCAAATTACTATAGAGTTTTCTAGACTGCATATGATCTACTAAAAGCAAAAGTGATGAATAAAGTTAGGTTCAACTCTGTAAACCATGGGTAATATTAATAACAGCAGCATACCAGGTGCTAATCATTCTTGTTAAAATAACTGTATAGCAATGCTGCAGTATGAATCCCTATTGCTTTAGTAATGGTATTTGCTATTAACTACTGCTGTAATAATAACAGTATAGTAGCATTAATCCCCCCTGTTATAATAACAGCACAGTGGTATTAATCCCTCCTGTTATAATAGTATAGCTATATTATTAACTCCTCCTATTATAACAATAGTATAGCTATATTATTAATCTCATTATAATAACAGCTCAAATATTAATCCTCCTATTATAATAACAGCATTGTAGTTTTAATTGTTCATATTATAATAACAGTACAGTAGGTGTTATTAATTCCTATAGACTCCATGTGTTAACTAATTTATTTCTCACAATAGTCATTTCTATGAGCAACCACATTTCAATGTAACAAAACTGAACTGCACACAAATTAAATTTCCAATGTCAAAAAATATACAGACTTTGGATCTTAACTATAAATTAAGCTATTACCCAGGACACAGTCTGTAAATGATAAGAATATGCAGGTCATTTGTATGCACACTTTATATTATATGCAACAAAGACTGGTATTGTGGGAGGTGGGAAGAGCAAAGACATACAGAGGCACAGATGACGACAACAACTTTGTGACAAGTAAGCCTAGGAATTCCGATATCTTATAAACAATATTGTCAGGGAGAATCAGACACTAGGCCACAAGATGATGCTGCATAGAACCCATGAACTTTCATGGTGGCACTGAAGATGTTTAAATTTTATCTTCTATTCAAACAGCTCTAAAAGATTTAATTCCCAGCATGTGTTAACAGCAAAACTCTTAAGTAATTTGATAAATCACTCAATTAAATATTCGGTGAAATTTAAGCACCATACAAAATCCACACTCAGGAGTAATTTCTGCTTAATAGGCAGCGATTTGATATTTCTCTCTTTTTTTTTTCCCTTGTTCCATTCATTTTTATTTTAGCTAGGCATGGTAGCAGATGCCTGTAATCTCTGCATCAATAGGCTAAGATGGAAGAACCAGGAGATAGAGAGCATCCAGGTCTACACATTGAATACCATGATAGCCTGGGTTACATAGGGAGATCCTATCTAAAGAATATCAACCACAATATCAAATAAATAAAAGAAAATAAAATTTTATTCTGAATAATGTTTTTTTCAAAAACTCAAAGTAAACTTGAAATCCATTTTCATTACAAGGGTATCTCACTAAGATGGTAGGTTATTTTCAGTTTATATTAGGACATATCCACAGGACAGCGGCAATATTACATCTACTTTTCATATTTGTAGATGTAATTACTGAAAATCTAGTTCATAAATAAGTAAATGGAACTGAAAGATTTGGTTATGCAATTTCACTCAACCATTTGAAGGTTTTGCACATTTTTGTATGAAAAATCCAATAGTTAAATAACTGTATATTATTTTTAAAAAGCAAGCATTCTTAGACTGGAAAGATGGCTCAGTGGTTAAAAGCATTCGCTGCTCTTACAGAGGATCTGGGTTCAGTGCCCAGTATTCTCGTGTCTGTTCATAATAGCCTGGAACTCTAGTTCCCAGAGATGCAAGTCCCTCCTCTGCCATTCATAGGCACCAAGCATGCAAAGAGTATACACTCATACATGTAGGTCAAACTCTCACACACACAATTTTTTTGAAATCTCTTTTTAAGAAAGTATTCTTAACTGTTAATAGAGCAATCAAGCCTTGTATGGGGCGAAATATGCTTTATTACAAAGGTAAAAATGAGTTAGGCCAAAAACCCAGCTCTCATCTCCAGCATGTTGTCAGGAAGGTCAACTTTAAGAAAACCTAAAGAGAAACAAACAAACCATCAAAAGGCATTTAAAACCCAAAATTTATTTGGGGATTGGGGTAAGGTAGGGTATTTGGTTGGTTGGTTGGTTGCTTGCTTGCTTGGTCTGTCAGTTTGGTTTGGTTTGTTTGTTTGTTTGTTTTTGATATTTTTTAACACTCACAAAAGACTTTCCCCAGGATAGAAATCAACAGGATATAAAACACAAAAGAAATGAAGTGGTTTAAAGGATGATGAACACCATAGGCTTACATGTTTGACTTCTCAGTCTAGTAGGAAAGATTACAGAATGTGGTACTTATGGAGGAAGTATGTTCCTTAATACAAACTTTAAGGTTTTAATATGCTCTTGTGATTCTTAGTGGTCTCAGTCTCTCTCTCTCTCTCTCTCTCTCTCTCTCTCTCTCTCTCTCTCTCTCTCTCTCCCTCCCTCCCTCCCTCCCCCTCCCTCTCTCCCTCCCCCTCCCTCTCTCCCTATCTCCATCTTTCCCTACCCTCTCTCTCTGTCTGTGTACCAGGGTATTAGATGAAGATGTGAGCTCTCAACCATTTCTTTGCTCTCTGCCTTATAGACTCTCAACTCTCTGAAAGGCTAAGTCAAATGAAAGGCTTTCTTTTATAAGCTGACTTGCTCATGGTGTTTCATTACAGCAATAGCAATGTAACTAAGAAATGTTTAGACAAAAACACACTGCTGATTTTTATATGTGAGAATGTCTGTATCTGTAGATATGAGAGGATGTAGGTACTTCACAAATCAGCCTCTTGTTCATTTGAAAAAAAATGGAATTGGTGTGGTGGCCAGTATTGTACAGGTGAATGGAAGCCTGTGGGCTAAATAACAGTTCCACCACCCAGGCTCAGACCCATGGCTTTGTGGGCCTACCCCATCTAATAACTGCTGAAGTGCATGACTGGCCAGTCCTACAGATACAGAGCTGCAGGATTGCCGTGGCACAGTGCCACCACAGGATATCTGAGAGGAGTGCTGGTAAGAATTCAGTATAGAGGTGGATCCTCTCAGCCAACCATTGGACTGAGCACAGAGTCCCCAATAAAGGAGCTAGAGAAAGGACCCAAGGAGCTGAAGGGGTTTGCAGCCCCAAAGGAGAAACAATATGAACCAACCAGTACCCCAAAGCTCCTAGGAACTAAAACCACCAAGCAAAAAGAACACATGGAGGGACCCATAGCTCCAGCCTCATATGTAACAGAGGATGGCCTTGTTGGTCACCATGGGAAGAGAGACCCTTGGTCCTGTGAAGGCTTGATACCCCAGTATAAGGGAATGCCAAGACAGGGAAGCGGGAGTATGTGGGTTGGTGAGCAGGGAGAGGTGGGATAGAGTAGGGGTTTTCAGAGGGGAAATGAGGAAAGGAGATAACATTTGAAATGTAAATAAAGAAAATATCTAATATAAAAAAGTCAGTATTGATGATGTAGTAGAAGCCAGGGGCCTCAAACCACTCCGATAACTCATTAAAATGGATGATTGCAAGTAATGTTGTTAAGACAAGAGTATACTGTGTCACATACTGACATACTACAGTTTCCACAGCAAGATCTCTCTCTCTCTCTCTCTCTCTCTCTCTCTCTCTCTCTCTCTCTCATTTTTATTCCTATTTTGTTTTCTTTTAGCAGGAAGGTTACAAGGGCAGAGGGCAGAGACCAGATATGGAGAGACAGGAAGGTGACTCAGATTGATGTACATGATGTGAAACCCACAAAACATCAATAAAATCTTTTTTTAAAAGAAATAGAAAAAAAAGAAAATTGAATTTGTTATCTCTCCAGGTCCAGAAAGAATATATGTCAAGAACCCAACAAATTGACAGAATATACATTTTTCTGCTCTTTGACACTTACAGGTAGGGCTGTCTGAAGTCAGTCTTCTTTCCCTGAGAATGGACCACTCCTTGCTCTCTCTCAGTGTTGGGCTCTTTAATGAGGCTATTGCCCAGTCACCTGTTCTATTAACAGGTCTTGGTCCCATGGTATGTCTCAATGTCTCCTTGTGCAGGCTAGGTTTGGTTTCGTCCTTTTTCCTCTCATCCTTTCTTTCATTCCTTACACTGTAACATCTGTGAGAAAGGAATGTAATCTCTCTCAGAGCCTTAAGCAATGTCTAACAAAGGTAAGGGTATGCTGTCAGGACTGTTTTAATAAAGGCGTCACTACATTTTCTGGTAGGACTTCTATAACAAAGAACCAAAGATTTACGGTCATAAACAAATCATTGATTTCCTCACGGCTTTGTGGATACTAGTGGCCCAAGGTCAAGCTTTCACCAGGCTTCTTCTGCTTGACCTGGTTGCCTGCCAGCCACATCTATAAATGGTCATCCATTTATGTACAATGCATCCTAGTTTCCTCTTCTTCTAGACTCACAAATCATATCAAAATCAAACCTACTCATAAGGCTTAATTATGTTACTTTTCTAAAACCGTTCCACACACACACACACACCCCAGAGGGTACATGCTAAAATACTATCATGCATGAATTTGGGCAGGACATGACTGAGCCATAATGGTGAGTGATCCCTCTAGTTCCAGACTCTTCTTCGGGGCATCCCAAATCTCACTCCTAACAACTAACTACGGGGGTCCTTACTCATTAGATGATACAGGATGGTATTTAAAGGAGGCAGGTTTTTTTTTCTAACTTGGTTAGCTCCCAAATAATTGAGATAGAGACATCAAGTTTATTAGCAAACTTTAAGCACCATAACTGAGCAGATATTCCTAGCCCTCTATGCTATCTAGCTACTTCCCAGCAATAGGCGCCAAGTTCCTTGCATTTAGTCTCCCCATGTCTTGCATTGTTGTATCTGTCTGCCCTTATGGAGAACTGCCTTGGCAATTCCTCTGCATCCTCATGGTGACCTTTTCCTTCTTCTTCTTCTTCCTCTGCTTGACTCTTGCTTGCCTCATGGCCAACTCTTTCTTCCTGGCTCGTCCTTCCCCAGAGCCCTTACCACCTCCCCAGACCACTGGCCAGGATCAAAAGTCCAGCCTTTCTCTCTGTTCAGCATTTTATTAACCAATCAATGATAATTGGAGAACATTCTTCACACCACATTAATATAGGAGAGTCATCAATCATCATGATAATGCCCACATCTGGACTGTAATAGATTTTAGGGCACAGGAATCAGCATCTGAATACAGAGAACACAAAACCCTTCTCCAACAAGATCAAAAGATACAAGATGATGTCTCACAAAAAACTAATAGACAAAGTCCAGATTATAGAGGCAAAATATATTCTGTTCGTAGAGATAGAAAATCTTATAAACAAATGCTAGCAATGGCTTTATTTTTAATGATGAAACCAGACACAGTCCAGTGTCTATCTTCCAGTGACTAGATTATGATGCTGTGATACATCTCCAAAATGAATAGCACTCATCAATATGAAGGAACTACTGATACATGAAATGCTGTGGATAAGCCTGGAAGGCAACAATGTTAAATGATGGAAGCCAGAAACCAGAGTGCCTCCACCATCTGGACTCATCTATACGACATTCTAGAAAAGGCTGATGCTTAGGACAGAATGCAGATCAGTGATCGCCAAGGGCTGGAAATGGGAAAAGAGATAGACTTCAAAGGAACCAGAGAGCATGATGAGGTGACAGAGACATTCAATTGCCTCTCTGTACTTATGGCTACTTGACGATATACATTTGTCAAAATACATCAATTGTGCGATTTAAATATATGGATTTTATTATAGGTAAACTGTACCTTGAGTTGATTTCTCAATAACAGAGCAAAAGCTATTTAAATTCTATTTTCATTATATCCTTACATATGCTTTTTACATTTATTTTGAAATTTAAAAAAAAAAAAAGCATAAGTGCATACACACACACACACACACAAACACAAATACATATATAGGTAAAACTAAAAGAATAGTAAAGTTGGTTTTTTAGTTTGATTTTTTTTAATTTTCATGCAATATATTTTGACTATAGACTGCCCTGTGTCCCTGTTCCTTCCTGTGCTAAAGAAGGAGAGAGCTGTCAGTGTGAACTGGAATTCATCTGGAGAGTCACCGAGGAAAGGCCTCCTGCATTTCTTCTTCTTTGGTTTTCCTTCCCCGTAGCCTCCCTGAGCATTCAGTAAGGGCATGAGAGAAGGATCCCTCTGAACCTTCACTACTCATCTCCATGACCACAGAAAGCACACAGAAAGACTTTCATACACTTTTCCCACTCTATTGCTTAATAATTGTGTATTAAAATGTTTCCTCACACAATAAAGCACACTAATTCAGTGGACAAAGTATCACTCAATAGAAAGCAAAGTCATTTGAAGGGCTTAGGGTACCAAAGTGCTAAAGTTAGAAAGAAGGAAAGAAAGAAAGAAAGAAAGAAGGAAGGAAGGAAGGAAGGAAGGAAGGAAGGAAGGAAGGAAAGAAAGAAAGAAAGAAAGAAAGAAAGAAAGAAGGAAGGAAGGAAGGAAGGAAGGAAGGAAGGAAGGAAGGAAAGAAAGAAAAAGAAAGAAAGAAAGAAAGAAAGAAAGAAAGAAAGAAAGAAAGAAAGAAAAGAAAAGAAAAGATGTAAAGGATTTTGTCCAGAATAACGTTTTCCACAGAGGACAGATGGGGAGGATATTTGTGCTTAATTTCAATGTTCTGCAGAAGTTAACACGTCCGGCAGCACAGCAACACCCCCAGGTTTCTGGCAACTGACAGGAACACTTTATCCTGAATTCTCAGCAGGATGAGAGACTGGGGATTGTGAACCCATCTGGAGGTACACTAATCTCTTTGCAATGAAGCAAACCAGGAACAGGCTCTGAGGAGACATCCACTCATCCACCCCAAACACATGCAAAGTCCTAATCCCCAGAAGTTTCACATTCTGATTAATTACAGGTACAGGGGGTTTCATAGTCACTGACTACTCTTTCGTTGGCTGCTGATTTGCTTTAACGGTTCCTGACATTTCATTGAGCACATGAGCTTTCTCACAGTCATTAAAAATAACAGCCTCTCTCCCTGACAGCAAATGCGGTTTATTCAGTGCTGTCAAACACATGCGTAGTACGGGCTGTCCTCCGTGCTAACTCACAGCCCAATCCATGGAGCATCAAACATAATTATATCAAATGACCATGGAGACTGATTCAGGATGTGCAAATGAGCACCTCCTTTCAAACTTGCTCTCTGGTGGACTGGGATATTGCTTTTAGAAGTTTCTAGAAGTTTCTGGAAACTTCCCTTCTGCTCATCATTTCAGTGTGTGAACCTGACAAGAAGGCTCCTTTTGAAAAGCTGTACTCCACAAGCCCAGCCTAACCCTGGAGACTTTTCCTAGGAAGTGGTTCCTTCCATGCCTGGAGAGAGAGAGGAAGCTATCAGGATAGGAGAATGTTAGGGTGGGTGGAAAGGGACACCTGGTGATAAACCCGCTTTTGAGGCCAGCATTATGTTGCTGAGATCAGCAGTTAGAAATGTGGGTGATGGTACAGCATGCTACCCAGGGGAGTCTGAGGGAGAAAAAGGATTAATGACCTCTGAGGCTTGTTCTCTTCCTAGCCTTTTCCTGAAATGCCAAAGCAGGGAGCTCGTTATCAATCAAGAGGGTGAAATACATCAGTGGATGGATTTGCTTTGCTACAGTGACAGCCAGCTCCACTTTTGAATACTCTTTGAAAACAATTTTTACTGTGCAACGCTGGAGAAAGCCAACAAATAATAAACCTGTCACAGGACTCACTGAATGCTCGTAAATGCAAGAGTCGGCTCCACAGCTGCAAAGGGATGCCATTCCTAAGCTTGAAAAATAGCCAATGCTTAATCATTGCATCTGATACCGATTTTCATTGTGGGTGGTGATTTGGGCAACTGCTTATCTTCAGCGCCTTAGAAAGGGTGGAGGAGGGGAGGTCCTGCCCCCCAACTACTACCTGGTCAGCATTTTAGAATGGAGAAACAGATATCAGAAGGAGATCCAAACATCCTTTGAGTAGTATTTGGTTTTATCTCAAACTCTCAAGAGCCATGCATGACAATAAACTCAAGTGTGTATGCTTAATTCAAAGTTTCTGCACTGAACTGGGCTTTCTTGTGATTTGTCACTGATAATGGAAACAGAAGACCTTAGGATGAAAACTATAGACCTCGGGGGGCTATCTAGGACTCTGGGAAGGCCTGCCTATACTTCCTCTTTTATCTCCCCAAAACGGTTCACATTAGGTCATATCCCCAAGAGACTTTGCCCCAATCTATCTACCTTCTCTGTGTCTCTGTAATGGGATGAGACAAGTCTTTGGGAGATGGAGAAGGATGCATTATCCTCTAACAAACCCTCACTTGACAGCAAGAGCTCCACTCAGAGTGGTGAGCTGAGAGGCTGTATTTCAGGAGTATCCAGCAGCTTTGGTGTGCTTTGGAGGAAAGAGCTCTGGAAAGAGAGGAAAACCACCTGCTGGGAACTTGGGAGTGTTCACCAGTACCAGGAACAAGTGGCTTCAACTGAGAAAAATGCTGTTTCTAATTAAGGCCAAATTTCTAGACTTTCAGAAGGTTCCCATTTCCTGAGAGGAGCCAGGTCACACATTTTAGTGTTGAAACTAGTAAATTATTGAATTTGAGGGCAACATCTGTGTAAGAGGTGTTCTGTTGAACTAGCTGTCTTTTTTCCACCTTAAGCTTTCCCATACCTACAATGCAGGGGTAATATAGAGAGGGGTTCATACACTCACTCCTGAATTTATTCTTCCATAACAGCTAGGTATCTCCTTTTACTGAGGTGCAGTTGCCAATTGTCATACAAAGAACTCTGTCTCCAGACTGTACTATGATGATTTGTTTGTGTGCGGAAACATACATGTCCAAAATGGCAACCCAGGGGTAAGAATAAACAGGTAACTCCCAAGAAAGACAATGCATGTATTCCCTGACTCCCACCTGAGCCCCATACTGAAGTGTGGCTTGAGAGCTGACTACTGACAGAGCAGCATGCCCTAAGGGTGGCTCATCCTGCAATGTTGATCTATTTTTACAAGCAGGCAGTCAGCTCTGACACATGGATCACAGCATCTTCCTCTGATAAAAGCTCCTGTCCTCTGCTCTGATGGTCTTCAGACATACGTGTTCATATACTGACTAATAGGGAATCATTTACTCAGAAGAGAAGTTAAACATAATCTGTAAATTACAGCAAACAAAGAAACCTTTTTTGACAATTCTGTCGTCAAAAATAATTCATTGAGCACGAGTTTATGAGGTGATTTATCCTTGAACTTCTCTGTGTATGTAATCAATCTAAAACTCAGTTAACTACACTTTCAAAATATATCCGTCATTTCAGTAATTGCATATTCCCAACTGCTTGTACATAGATATTTATTGACTACCTTAATTTTAATAGACTCATGTTGTCTCCTTACCCCATTCTCTCTCCAGTTCAGTCTGAACACAGCAGTCAGAGAATTGTCAAAAGGAACCACATGTCAGCCCTCTGCTCACACACTTCAATGGCTCACCATAGTCTATAAAGGGTTCAGCAACATTTTTTTTCTGAAAAGGGCCAGGTAGTAAATACTTTTGGAATTGTGAACCATGTGATATCTGTTGAAAGCATAAAATTTCCATTGTAGCATAAAAGAACTTATGGATGGTTTGCAATGGAATGGTGATGGCTGTCTGCTAATTAAATTTTTCTTTGCAGAACTAGCACAAACTGCCAGTGAGCCAAATTGTTTTCTGACTCACAATACATATGAGATGACATACAATCTATCTTCTGGCTCCCTCTGCTAATTTTCTTCCACTTAATAACTCCACCTTCATAACAATGATCATCTTATAAACCAAACAATAGCTTAAAACAACAAAGATATTTGCCATGTTTCATGAATCTGAGTAGAATCAGCTGGATGAACAATTCTTCTTTTGCATATGGTGCCACTCATGCATGAAGCCACTTGGATGCACAACTAAGCAGAAAAAGAAAATAGCTTGGGCATTTCATGCTGGCTGGAACCGGCTAAGAGCTGGACCTCAACTGGTGCCAGGTTCTCCTCTACATGGTGCATCCCTGTGGCTTGAGTTTCTTAAAACACAATAGCTGGGTTACAGGAGAAAAGTTTCCAGGAATATAAAAGTAGGAGTTTAAGAAACTTTGCAAGTTGCAGAACATCACATCTGTAGACTGATGATCCAAGCAGCTGGAATGCAAGCAAAAACAGCTAGGGGAGAAGCAGACACCATCATCAATGACCATGTCAGTATCTTTCCATGACTGTGACAAACAACTGAGAGAAATAATTTAGAAGATGAAGGGTTTATTTTGGATCATGATTTTGGAATTTCTAGTAAGTGGCCAGGGACTCCATTGCTTGGGCCTACGGACAAGCCACATATCATGGCATGAAAGACATGATGGAGAAAAGTTGCTCACAAAGCAGAATAGCCACAAAGACAGAGGAGAAACTCCCAAAACAATATAAGGTATCTCCATTACCCTTATACTTGAAGTTGAGATCCTATTGCTGAAGATATCACATATCTCAAACATAGAACTCGGACAGATTGAGCTCCATATAAGCCAAAAGCCTCTTCCGGGGATTATAAGAACACTATAGTGTTTTCACAGTATCAGAAGAAATGTTTGATATAAGCTTCCAATCTCAATACATAAGTATAACTCTCATCCTCATTTTAAAAACGAAAAATCTCCATTTTTATGGAAGCCCACAACTGGTTAAACTGCAGAGAGTAAATGACCATAGGGTTCCTAACCCCAGTTGATACATCAGCAATGCTTATTCTATACCCACGGCTTAGGAAAACTTACAAAAGTAGAGTGATCAGACTTTAAGAACCAGAGGAACAGGCTGCCTGCTGCTACATGTTGTCCTCAAGTCATGACCGAGAAATTCTACCCATGACGTCTCGACCATATGATTGCCCGAACAAAATTGCATCAAGCCAATGTAAATGAGGGAAATTTCACAAGTTCCCACCTCTAAATAAAGAGCACAGGCAAGCAATGGCTGCTGATAGAGGAAGATTTACTTTTCTCCATGAATGAGCCTATTGATAGATATCCATTATATATGTAAGTATGTTTATACAAATATATATATTAATGTATATAAACATGGAACACATACAATATATATAATTATATACATATTATATATATCCATAATTATAGAGGGAGAGGTCATGGTTTTGGAAGGAAATAGTAGAGGGTATAGAAGGAGTCAGAAGGGGAAGAGGGGTTATGGAAGTTATTAAATACAGTATTGATATATGGCATTCTAAAAGTAATTACTTAAAAAAATGAGCTATCACAATGAGAATGTGAACAATTTTAGCCATTTTTATTGAATCCACTATAGCATCTTTCTATGCTTGTCTCTGTTCTCTCTGTTTCCCTTTGGGACTTTGTTCTAATATTACCCCTTTGTTCTGGTCATGCATGCACTATATGTAAAATCTTTTCTATTTGATTAGTTCTACCTTACTTTTCTTGCTACGGTTCCATATTTTACATATTTATTTGCTCACATGCTTACTTTCTCATACCCCATCACAAAAATTCCACTGATCCACACTACTTATTCACTATTTTCTTACCATTCTCAAGAGTAAGTCTTGACATACACAAAAAGGCATTCATCAATTATTTCCCTGAAAATAATGGATATATCAAGGGCAGGATGCTAGTCACCTAAGATAAACACACTCACCATGTGTTGCTTCTGAGTTAAAAAAAAAAACTCAGCCTGAACTTGAAAGTCTGTTATTCTAGAATTAATGATATTGATCTCAACTCCAATAATAAGAGAATTTTAAAACTGTGTAGTTTATAAGCAAGGTTTATAGTTCTCAAAGGTGAATCTTGAACACTAAACATTTAAATGATGAGAATACTTGGTGCCCTACCCCCTACGATGGTTCCAGGAATTTATGCTCAGAACCCATCTCAAGCTATTTACAAGATCAGCACTAAACAATGCCAATTGATTACTGTTTTCTGCCAGGATTGCTAATAGATATTAACCAGGTACTTTACATTTGTGTTGGAATTTTTGGATTATTGATGAACATGTCTTATTTGTGTGATGCTACACTCATAGTTTCCCCAATGTTACTGCCTAAACATAAACTGAACAAGGACACTGAGAGACATCCTGAAGTGGACAGGCCTAGGTTCCCACCAAACACAAAGAACCAAATGCTAATAAGGAATGCTCAGAGTGGGGGAAATGATCTTCCCCAGGAAAGAGCATACCAAATGGCTACCCAATACCAAATGAAGCTATGAAAACATGCATAACAAGTAATGTCATATGGACCAAGCAGGTTATATTTAGGAATATATGCATATAAAAACAACTAATGAAAGGGAGCCATGAATTTTAATGAGAGCAAGGAGGAGTATATAAGACAGTTTGGAGGAGGAAATGATATAATTATATTATAGTATCAAAAAAATAAAAGTGATAACTTTTAAAACTGGCTTAAATATGTTCAAACTACAAAGTGTAATCCACTTGTTCTGTCTTCTTAACATTTGCTCTGATGATTATGTACAGAAATATGTCAATGAAAGACAAAAAAGAAAAACTAAAAATATAATAGGTCATGCCTGATATAGTAACTAATAGTTGGGAAATTGTGTTTATTAAATAGTTAAGCCTTCACAAAAATTATGAAATAACATCAATGTATAGTGGCATTTACTGAAATCAAGAT
Organism: Apodemus agrarius; assembly: GCA_964023405.1. Taxonomy (NCBI): domain Eukaryota; kingdom Metazoa; phylum Chordata; class Mammalia; order Rodentia; family Muridae; genus Apodemus; species Apodemus agrarius. Next base: position 34,821,656 of record OZ030023.1, on the reverse strand, counting down.
ATAAGTTCATCTAGAATTTAACAAACTCCTAGGCATTCAAGAATAAGAGACATATGTTCATTCTGTATGTGTATAAAGTTAAAATATGATAATAAATAGTGTGCAAGTTTTGGATTATGTTCACATTCAAAATTCTGTCTCATTTCAGTGTTTTGAATCACTTTTAAAGACAGAAATTTTCCAAATAGCAGTATGCCTCACAGTGTTGTGGAGATCACATAAATAAATTAGAAGTGACTTTGAAAGCCTACCCTATATTACTCAAAAAGACAAAATGTTTGTGGGAATACAGGTGTGGCTAGAAGAATGAGAGTAATAAGTAGACTCAAAAATTAAGTAATTCAAACAAGATGATAGTTTACTTCTCTGTAATAAAAACAGTCCAAAAGTTGACAGGCAGACATCTGAAGGGACCTTCCCAATGCAGTCATGTAGGAACCTATGTTGTTTTGCTTGTTTCTTTACTTAGTTTGCTCTCTTGTCCACATGTGAATAACCATCACAGCTGTACACCCTAGCCCATGGAAGAGCAGGAAGGACTTACAAAAGACAAGCAGTTTACTTTCCATGTATTTGATCTAGAATTAGCTTCCACTAGAATGCCTACCACATGAATCAAAATGTAATCTTCATTTGAGTGGCCATGAGACTCACTAACACTCAAAGGAGGACATGAACAGATGGTTCAGCAGTTGAGTGTTCATTGCTCTTCCAGAAGACCCAAGTTTGGTTGGCAACACTCAAGTTGGGCAGAATACAATTGCTTGTATCTCAGACTCTAAGGGATCTTAAACACTTTTCGGGCCGCCCCTGGTACCACACTCAAATGCACAAATCCACATAGATACACACATATATACTTACTTAAATGAAGCTAGTCATAATGGAATCCACTTATAATCATAGATCTTGGGAAGCAGATGTAGGAAGAGAGAGACTAGCTAGCCTGAGAGACATGATAGGGTTATGAGACTGACTCAAAAAGCAAAACAAAATGAAAAAATCCACTCATCAGATTATGGTATTAAAGAGAAAAGAAAAGAAAGGCTGGAAAAGGAAATGAAAGGAAAGGAGAAGAAAAGAAAAAGAAAAGACAGAAAATGGGGCTGACAAAATGATTCAGCAGATAAAAGCACTTGTCACGCAAACCTGACTTCCAAACATGAAACAATGATGGAGAGAGTTGCCAAATACATACATACCATGGCATGCACATGCATGCAAATACACACACACACACACACACACACACACACACACACACACACGAGTACATAAATTTAAAACTAGAAGACTACAAATAAATAAACAGCCTTTGGATTAGTTGTCAAGTTCCTAGAATCATGAAAATAATACATTTGTTTACCTATATAAAATTGGCATTAACACTTGGAAATATTAATAGTGGTTCAACTTCACCTCTCCCCCCCAAAACAAAAAACAAAACAGAAACAGGAAAATTATACTTTCCACTGTAGTTTATTTTTCTTTGTCAATGTGTAGAAGGCAAAAGATTAATCATATACATGTACATGCATGCACTCATGTGTGCACACACACAAAGAGAGAGAGAGAGAGAGAGAAAGAGAGAGAGAGAGAGAGAGAGAGAGAAAGGAAATAACAAGGAAATGCCATCAAGTTTGCTGTCCAACAATGGTTACTGTCTACCAGTGCTTACTGTCTACCAGTGCTTGCTGTCCACCAGTACTTACTGCCCATCAGTGCTTGCTGTCTATCAATGCTTACTGTCCATCAATGCCTGCTGTCCATCAATACCTGCTGTCCATCAATGTTTACTGTTCACCAGTGCTTGCTTTCCATCAGTGCTTGCTGTCCATTAATGCTTGCTGTCCACCAGTACTTTCTGTCCATCAGTACTTGCTGTCCATCAGTGCTTGCTGTCCATCAATGCTCACTATCCATCAATGTTTGCTATCCATCAATGCTAGCTGTCCACCAGTGCTTGCTGTCCATCAATGTTTGTTGTCCTTCTGTCCATCAATGCTTGTTGTTCATCAGTGCTTGCTGTCCATCTGTCCTTGATGTCCATCAATGTTAGATGTCCAATGGTAACAAAAAACTGATCCCAAATAAAAACAATAAAGCATTTTTAGTTCTGCATTGTGGATCGGGAAAAAAATCAAACTAACCCAAGAGGCTATGCAGATGACCAAACACTTTATTTGGAGAATGATCTTACCCTGAATGCCAAGACATGGAAGGCTTGAGTAAAGAGTTTCTAAAGCTCTTGGTTTGTGGAAAGATATTGTGTAAATTTGGTTTGTCATGGAATATCTTAGTTTTTCCATCTATGGGAATTGAGAGATTTGCTGGGTATAGTAATCTGGGCTGGGATTTGTGTTCTCTGAGGGTCTGTATGAGACCTGCCCAGTATCTTCTGGTTTTCATAGTCTGTAGGCTTCTTTATGTTCATGGGCATCTCTTTCTTTAGGTTAGGGAAGTTTTCTTCTATAACTTTTTTTTTACCTTTAGATGTCTTTTTTTTTCATTTTTATTTTCTATATTCTATGTTTACATTCCAAAGGCTTTCCCCTTTCCCAGTTCCCCCCCACACCATACATCCCATAATTCCTCTCCCCCCACAACTATTCCCCAATCATCCCCCTCTCCCCCGGTTTCTCTGTTCTGGGTCTACAAAACTGGATCCAATTTTGTTGAAGATATTTACTGGCCCTTTAAGTTGGGAATCTTCACTCTCTTCTATATATATTGTCCTTTGGTTTGGTCTTCTCATTGTTTCCTGGATTTCCTGGATGTCTTGGGTTAGGACCTTTTTGCTTTTTGTGTTTTCTGACTGTTTTGTCAATATTTTCTATGGTATCTTCTGCACCTAATATTCTCTCTTCTATCTCTTGTACTCTGTTGATGATCCTTGCATCTATTACTCTTGATCTCTTTCCTAGGTTTTCTATCTCCAGGGTTGTTTCCCTTTGTGATTTCTTTATTCTTTCTATTTCCATTTTTAGATCCTAGATGGTTTTGATTGATTCACCTGTATGGTTGTGTTTTCCTGTAATTCTTTAAGGAATTTTTGTGTTTCTTCTTTAAGGACTTCTACCTGTTTACCTGTGCTATCCTGTATTTCTTTAAAGAAATTATTTATGTCCTTCAGAGTCTTTCTTTTCTGGTGTGTTGGGGTATCCAGGGCTCGCTGTTGTGGGTGAAATAGGTTCTGATGATGCCAAGTAGCCTTGGTTTCTGTTGCTTATGTACTTGCCCTTGCCGCTTGCCATCTGGATATCTCTGGTATTAGCTAGTCTTGCTGTCTCTGACTATGGCTTGTCCCTCCTGCAAGCCTGTGTGTCAGCACTCCTTGGAGACTAGTTTTCTCTGAGGAGTTTGGGTATGGAGAGCTATGGTACAGGGTCAGTTCCAGGGTGCAGATGGAAACCAGAAGGATCCTTTCCCTAGATGTTCCTTGGTTCCTGTGTCCTGATGGCTCTGGGCAGGTCGATCTTGGGCCAGGAATTTGAGCAAAAGTATTGGTCGCACCTGTGCTCTCAGGTGTGTCAGCACTCTTGAGAGAGCAGATCTCTCCCAGCGGGATTTGTGTAAAGAGAGTTATGGCACAGGATCAGTGCAGGGAACAGACAGAAACTGGAAGATACTGTCCTGAGCTACTCCTTGATGTCTGTGTCCTGAGGTCTCTAGGTGGGTCCTTCTGAGCAGAAATAGTGGTCTTTACTTGTGCTCACATGTATGCCAGCACTCCTGGGAGAGCAGCTCTCTCCAGGGCCCACAAAAAAATAAATAAAAAAAATAACAACTCAAACATTGTCCTTTTAAGGAGAGATTCACATGCTTTGTTTTTTTTTTAATTGGATATTTTCTTTATTTACATTTCAAATGTTATCCCCTTTCCATCCCAGGGCCAGAAATAAGCTAGCTGTCCCTCACCTGAAGAATGTGGTACATGTACACAACAGAATGGAACTCAGCTATTAGAAACAACGACATCATGAAATTTTCAGGCAAATGGATGGAACTAGAAAATATAATCCTATGTGAGATAACCAAAACCCAGAAAGATACACATGCTATGTAGTCACTTATAAGTGGACATTAAAAAGAACAGAATAAGCATGCTATAATCCATAGACTCAAACAAGCTAATAAGGAGGGCTCAAGGGGGGGAATGCATGAATCTTACTCAGAAGGAAAAATAAAATAGACATCAGTGGTAGGTGGATAGATGGAACTATGTTGCAGTTGGAGTGAGGAGAGGAAAAGAAATGAGGATCAGGTGTGAGTGTGGGGAAGAAAGGGGTAGAAGAAAGAAACAGAAATCTGTGTGGGGCATCTTTGGGACTAGGAGGAGACATTGGACAGGGGAGGCTCCCAGAAGTGTATGAGCTTGACCCTAGCTGAGACTAATACCAGCTAGGAATATGGAAATTGAAGTGGCCACTTCCTGTAGCCAGGCAGGAAGGACTTCCAGTGGAGAGGGACATCAACCCACTCACAAAACCTTGGACCCAAAAGTTGTCCTGCATACAAGATGTGTAGGGATAAAGAGGTGGCAGAGAATGAGCGAACAGCCAACCAATGACTGGCCCAACTTGAGACCCATGCGATGTGAAACAGCCAATCCCTAATAACTATTAATGATACTCTGCTGTGCTTGCAGACAGAAACCTAGCATAACTTTCTCCTGAGAAGCTTCATCCATCAGCAGGTGGAAACAGCCAAACATCAATCAGAGTTCAGAGAGTCTTGTGGAAGAATTGGGGATAGATGTGAGCAAGTCAGAGCAGTCAAGGATACCACAAGAAGACCTACAGGTCAACTAACCAAAGATGGCCCACAGAGACTTAACCACCAACCAAAGAGCATACATGCATTGGACCTAAAACCTTTACACATTTGCAGCTGATGTCCAGCTAGATCATCATATGGGTCCCCTAACAATTGGAGCAGAGGCTGTCGTTGACTCTACTGTCTGTCTGCCATTGGATCCTCTTGTCCTAGCTAGACTGCCAGCTTGGGCCACAGTAAATGAGGATGTTCTTAGATCTGCTGTGATTCAATGTCCTAGGACAGGTAGAACTTAAGGGGGACTTTTCCTTCTCAGAGCAGGGCAGGGGGTAATGGGAAGAGGAATTTGTAAGAGTGGGACTTGGAGGAGAGGACAAAAGGGCCTTTGATCAGAATGTACAGTGAATAAATTAATGAAAAAAAAGAAGAGATCCACAACAGATTGTGGTATAACAGTACTAATACTGTTATTTAAAAATTATATATTAGTTAATATATTAAAACAAATAATGTGAAAACTTTTATATATAATATATATATATATATATATATATATATATATATATATCAAACATAACTTTGAAGGAATAAGGGAAAACAAAGGGTATGACAAATGTAGTATGAACCAAATATAAAGAAAAGTAGGCTTTGGGGGTGGGGAACCAGAAAAAGGGAAATGAATTGTAAATATAGAATATATCCAATAAATAAAAAAAAGAAAAGTAGGGAGCTAGCCTCTTAGATATATGTTTGCATTTATACATTTTTACAGGGTGCTACATAATTCCACACTTGGCAATGTTCATGCAATATCTATGGTGCTATTTGATAATTAATAGTTATTAAATATTGTTGTATTGATTTTTAAAAAAATCTGTTTTGATTTGCATTTCTCTGATCACTAAGGACTTTGAACATTTCTATAAGTGCTTTTTAGCCATTTGAGATTCCTCAGTTGTGAAATCTTGGTTTGGTTCTATATTGGGTTGTTTGGTTTTATGGTAATTAGCTTCTTGAGTTCTTTATATATTTTGGATATTAGTCCTCTCTTGGACATAGGTTTAGTGAAGTTTTTTCCCACTCTGTAGGTTGCCAATTTGTCTTATTGATGATATCCTTTGCCTTACATAATTTTCCAGTTTCATGACATTCCATTTGTCAATTCTTGATCTTAGAACATGAGCCATTGGAGCTCTGTTTAGGAAATTTCCCCCTGTACAATGAGTTCAAGGCACTTTCCCAATTTTCTCTTCTATTAAATTATCTGGTTTGATGTCCTTGATTCACTTCCACTTGAGTTTTGTGCAAGGTGAGAAATATGGGTTGATTTTCATTTTTCTACATACAAACAGCCAGTTAGAGCAGCACCATTTATTGAAGATGCTTTCTTTTTTTTCCCATGGTATATTTTTGGTGGCTTTGCCAAAGATCAAGTGTCCATAAGTGAGTTGTTTTATTTCTGGGTCTTCAATTCTATTCCATTGATCAATGTACCTGTCTCTGTACTAATACCTTACACCAATCAGAATGGCTAAGATCAAAACCTCAGGTGAAAAGACATGTTAGAGAGGATGTAAAGAAAGAGAAACACTCTTCCATTGCTTGTTGGATTCCAAACTGGTGCAACCACTCTGGAAATCAATTTGGAGGTTCCTCAGAAAATTGAAAATAGATCTACCTGAAGACACAGCTATACCACTCTTGGGAATCTACCCAAAAGATGCCCCACCATGTCACAGGGGCACATGTTCCACTATATTCATTATATTTATAGCAGCCCTATTTGTGAGAGCTAGAAGCTGAAAACAGCCCAGATGTCCCACAACAGAAGAATGGATGCAGAAAATGTGGTTCATTTACACAATGGAATACTACTCCACTATTAAGAATGAGGACATCCTGAGCTTTGCAGGCAAATGGATGGAAGTAAAAAATATCATCCTGAGTGAGGTAACTCAGACCCAAAAGGACATGCATGGAACCTACTCACTAATAAGTAGATATTAGCAAAAAAGAAGAAGAAGAAGAAGAAGAAGAAGAAGAGAAGAAGAAGAAGAAGAAGAAGAAGAAGACAAAGAAGAAGAAGAAGAAGAAGAAGAAGAAGAAGAAGAAGAAGAAGACAAAGAAGAAGAAGAAGAAGAAGAAGAAGAAGAAGAAGAAGAAGAAGAAGAAGAAGAAGAAGAAGAAGAAGAAGAAGAAGAAGAAGAAAGAAAGAAAGAAAGAAAGAAAGAAAGAAAGAAAGAAAGAAAGAAAGAAAGAAAAAGGTACAGAATATCCAAGATACAGTCCACAGAACTCATAAAGGTCAACAACCTAAAGTGCCCACATGAGGATGCCTCAGTCTCACTTGGGAGGGAGAAGAAAGCAATCACAAGTGGGGAAAGAGGGAGGGAAAGTAGATGGGGGCAGGAGTGGGGGTAGAGAGGAATCTGATCTAGTATTGGTATTGGGTTAGGGAAAAGGACTGAAGCCCTGAGGGCCAGCAGAAAGAATGAAAAGAGGCAACATCAGAAGTTAGAAGGTTGTGGGGACCCTCCAGAATTCACTAGATACCAAGGACATGAGAGATTCTCAGGACTCAAAGGGAGTGACCTTGGATGAAATGCCAGACAGTAGGGAGAGGGAACTTATAGAGCCTACCCCCACAGGAAGACGGGGTACCAAATGAGGGAGAGGAGGACCATCCCACAGTCCTGACACATAATTAATTGTTCCTGTCTGAAAGAATTACAGGGATGGAAATGGAGAGGAACCTGAGGAAAAGAAGGTCCAGTGGCAGGTCCAAAGTGGCATCCAGCTCAAGTTGAGGTCCCAAGGCCTGACACTATTACTGAGGCTATGGAGCACTCACAAAGAGACCTAGTATGACCACACTCTGGAAGAAGCAACAAGCAGCTGAAAGAGTCAGATGCAGATATTTGCACCCAACCAATGGATAGAAGCAGCTGACCCCTGTTGTTGAACTGAGGAAGGCTGAAAGAAGCTGAGGAGGAGGTATACCCTGTAGGAGGACCAACAGTCTTGATGAATCTGGACCCCGATATCCCTCAGACACTGAACCACCAAATAGACAACATACAGCAGCTGATATGAGGCCCTCAACACACATACCGCAGAGGACTGCCAGGTATGTGTTCATTCAAAGATGATGCACCTAACCCTCAAGAGACTGGAAACCCCAGGGAGTTTAAAGGTCAGGTGGGGTGGGAGTGGGGACATCCATGTGGAGAATGGGGGTGGGGAGGAGGTATGGAATGTGGAACAGTCGGAGGGTGGACAGGGGGGTGGAATAAAATATAGAGTGTTAAAAACAAACAAACAAATAAATAAATAAATAAATAAATAAAACATCTAACATTCTATTTATATGGCCACAGAAACTGTTGATAACCAAAAAAAAAAAAAAAAAAAAAAAGGAAAGAAAGTTCAAAGAAAATTAAATACTAACTAGAAACTGAATGAATTTACATAATTGGTGAGATTAAATTTAGATCATTATCATTCAATGAATGATCATTGAAAAAATTAAAATTCAGACACAGGGATGTACTTTTTCTGCAGTTATATAATTACAGACTGTAAAAGGAAATTAGCTAAGAAAAATTAACCACTCATTCTAAAATACAGAAAAGAAATGTTTAAAACATAGCAGGATTCTTTAAAATTTCTACCATTCCTTTTATGGTTTTATTCAGGAATATTGTGAACCAGCTTCTCTTACAATAAACTGCCCATAACTGCTGGGTATATATGGAAGTCAACCTGCCGTGCAAAGGTTACCCACTTGGAGAATGGGAAAATCAGACACTTTGAACCCAGAAAAGAAGGTCTGCAATTTTGACAATAAAAGACAATAGTATTTTAGGTTTCTGGATCACATATACTTTCTTGTTTTGTTTTCATTAAAATGTTTCCTTAAAAATCATAGATTGCCACATAAATAAGTCAAACGATTATTGGCTTATCCCTGCTCTTTAAAAACTTCAGCTATGCTACCATGATAAGTCTCAATTTTCCTATCATGTGAGAATATGTACTTGCCTATATTCAGAATCACATAGTTTTTCATAAAATTTCAAGTGCATTGATTAGTGTTCCTTTATTATACTTCATAATACTCACTTCACAACTCTAGCTCAGTTAATAATCAGTTAAGAGTAACTATTGGTTCTATTAGAAAATCAGTAATTTACAGATACAAGTTTGTGTATATATATTTGTAGTTCTGTGTATTCAAGAAATAATAAACCTACTGTACAATACTGACCTAAATCCCAATTATTCTGCATTCCCTGCGATGTTGGAAGGCAAGTTCTTATTGTCCACATCAGAGTGGGCCCAGAATTACTGCCATGAGACAGCATGACTTTAGCAACTCCTTCTAGAAAGAGCTAGATAGGAGTCAATGTCTATAAAGTGCCAGATAGCGGGTCTGTGAAAGTCGTAGCCTCTGTGCCCCAGCTAATCAGTTCTCTTATTGTAGAACTAAAACATCCATAGGAACATTATGAATTAGTAAGCATTGCTACAGCTCTTAGCCAATGAAATCATATAAAATTTGAATCTTATGTCATTTTTCACATCATGGAATACCATTCCATTTTAAAAATTATTTTTATAGTCATTATAAAAGTGTAAGAGCAGGTCTTAACTCTAAATCACAAAAGAAGTCATGAACCAGGTATAGCCTTTCTCTCAGGTTATAAATACTGATGACGACAAGCTGGCTGAGATAGGAATTTTTAAAGAAGAAACAGAAGAAAATAGTCATTAATTTAGGCAGAGGATTTGAACACTTATGTTATAACTTTGTAACCCTATGACTTTGGAACAGTCAGTTATAATGACTAAAGGACTGTGAACCACAAAATTGATCAGCATGTGAAGATATGTCCAGGAATGCAGTAGTGGCACTTGTATCTTGTGTGTAACCAACCATCTAATTGAACTTAAGGCCTGCTTAATAGGAGGGAGTTAAGCCTAATAACCATTAACCTAATAACAATTGTCTATGGAACGTAAGATAATGGACAAACCCTCTTCGGTAAACCAGTATAACATCTAACTGCATTTTAAACTTGTGTTTTGGTTTGGTTTGGGTAGGGTTGTTTTTGTTGTTGTTGTTGTTGTTGTTGTTGTTTGGTTGGGTTGGGTTGGGTTTGGTTTGGTTTGGTTTGGTTTGGTTTGGTTTGGTTTGGTTTGGTTTGGTTTGGTTTGGACCAAGTATCTTTTTTAATTGAAAATGGTTTTTCTTTCAGACACTGTATGTGGATTATAGTTTAGGTGAGTAGAGAAGTGTAGGGGATGTGCGAGGAAATGGGAAGGGGAAACATCTTTCACTATTATTACTCAAATACAACTTATCTGTCCTGCTTACAAAAAACAAACAAGAGAACAAGAGAATAAAAGAAACATAGCTCCGCCCTTTGTTCCCTTCCACCTTTTCCACACAAACTCTCATCTCTTCACATGCAACTTTGACTAAAATATTCTCAATATTGCCTCTATTCTTTTGTTTCCCACTCATATATCCAATCATACTATGCAGCACTGGACCATACAATTATAGCAAGTGTCCATAATTACAAGTGAATCTCAGTGACTGTTAATGCCTTGTTGTCTTCCCAAAGGAAACTATACCATTGGCCATATTTTCCTTTCTTAAAAAAAAAGTTCTTTCCTTTGATTTCATGTAAAAAATATCATGTCTGCTTTTTCTTAAATTATACAGGCACATCTCATCGGATCCTTGGCAGTCTCATCTTTCTCTTGCCAGACGTTGGGCAGTGAAATTTTCTCAGGTCATGGCTCTTCTCTTCTCCAACCTCTGTACTGCCCAGCTGTCTCTCAGGTATTTCTATTTCTACCTAAATTCAATGGTCCTCAAGTCTGTATAACCAGATTAGACATTACTTTTTCTTTCAACTCTGTAAATTCAATTTTATATAGCCATTTATGTATCACAAATAAACTTTGACACATTCACAACCAAAATATACATTCTGAAATCAGTGCACCAATCAGTGTTCTAGCACTGCTTCCTTCTGTTTCAGAAGACCTCACTACCATTCATCAAGGGTAGATACCTTAGTGCTTGGCATTATTAGAAATCACCTCTTACTAATGCCCCCACACCCTGTCAACACAGATTCTAAATTCTTCTCGAATTTATCATCTCTTCATTTTCAATAGTGTGTAAATTCAAATCAATATAACCATATAGTAAGTCGTTTCAGTATGAAATATAAGCTGCCAAAGGCAGAGAGTCCTTAAAAACTAAAAGATGGACAAACTCCAGGACTAAACCAATACTAATTTATTAAAGACTTATGAAATGAAACAATTCTTGTGTGATAGCACAAGAAGATCTAAGTACTCAAGACAAAAAGGAAGAAGTTTATTACTTGACAAAAGAATCCCACAGCTCAGCTGCATGAACCAGGAACTTTACCAAATATAACTCAGAAATTGCCAAGGTCATGACTAGTCTTAATGACTTAATTTATTCCATCCCCTTGGATTTGGATATGTGTGAGTTGAATATAACCAAAACAAGTTTATGCCAATATGATCATGCTAAACTAGATCTCCACCCTTAAACTCCTTGCAGTTTCCTTAGTCCTTCTTCTCATTCCCTGTGGTCTACTGTCTATTTTCACGGCAGTCTCCTATTTGTTACAAGGGTGAATTTCTAGTAGGGCAAAAAGTGAAAACAAAACAAAAAAGATAATAAGAAAATGTTTTTACCTTGTACATAAAAATAAATTTTTAACTCAAGAAACTAAATCTTGCTGCATATTAATATTTAAGGAAGAAGGGATATTTTGGATATTCAAAACTCACAGTGTTTGCTTTCCAAATATGTTTGGCAGTAAAAATTTCACTTGATGATACCCTCAAAGAATATAGAAAAACATATCCAAAAGAAAAAGGTATGTGGATTCTGCATGCATCAACATGGATATGAATATCCACATCTATGGTCATCTATGATGTATGGATGAGACTAGCAAGAAACCTCCAAAAGATGTCAAGTTTGCTTAAGTTAATGACATGAAAATCAATGAGGTAATGAGAGCTATGGTAGGATGAAAATAGAAGAAAACATGTGAGTAACACTTCAAAGAAAAGCAAGAATAAAACAGTACCAGATGAAAATAAAAAGATGGGTGTGATTTTATAAGTTATTTTATCTAAAAGAGTGAAAGGAAAGAAGAAAAAGAAAGAGAGAGTGAGAACACAAGATTTAATGTTTTCAGACTATCTGCTCTTGAGTAGCTCATAGGTCCTGTGCACATTATTATATCTATTATATAGTTTTTAAATAGATATTATCCTTATACTTGTTTAGGATTTTCATACTTCTCTACACACAAGAACAGGCAATATAATGTTGTTCTTAAAGAAAAATAACAATTTTAAGTTAATAATTGACAAAGGGCAAAATTTCAGGAATGAAATGTTAAAAGATGCTGGAGGAAAAGAAATCCTGCATGTTCATGTGATGTAAGAAGCATATGTATTTTAAAGCTGCTGGAAAATTCAATTCAAATAAAAATGTTTCAGCATTTTCAAGATGTCAGAAGGGAGGAACTAAGTACATGTCTAACAAACATCATGAGCTTTGAATATCTCAGGACCCCATCTTCATTGAACTATAAGAAGATGGGAAAAGATTGTTTCCTGGATTGAAAATTCATTCTTCTTATACTCAAGTTAAAATTTTTGTCAATGTCCTTTTGATTTTTGATCTCTTGACTTTTCAGAAACTCATTGTGGTACCAAGTGAAATACTACTTTGAAAATAGAAAAAGGTCCAGGGGGGATGTGGGGAGTAGGGAGGTGCAGGGCTGTGGTGAGTGGGGACTGGAACAGAAAACAGTGAGGAAGTAAATTGAAAAAAGAGTAAATCCTTCCACCCATTATAATATGGAATTATTAAAATAACATTTGTTGCTGACATAACAACAAATTAACATTAAGAGTACCATTTAGGATATAAATGTAAACATAGAGCAGATAAATTCAATAGAGCAGGTAAAGAGACAGAGGAGCAAACTTTGTTCTGTAATATCTCTTATTGAAAATATACAACATATTCTGATCACAGTTTCTCCTCACTCATCCACTCTGAAATCCCCCCTATCTATCCACCCTTCCAACTCTACGCATACTTTCTCTCTGTGTGTAAAAAACAACCAGGAAAAAATGAATAAAACAAAACAAAGGAAAAGCAGTAAAAATACACACACACACACACACACACACACACTTAAAGCCTATAAAATTAAAAACTATAATACACAAGTAAAAGACCTGTATGGTTAATACATACATACATACATACATACATACATACATAATTAAATAAATGATAAAAATCTCCAAAAGGATATTTGAGTTCATTTTGTATTGGCCAAATTGGCCATCTACTGCTGGGCATGGGACTTGCCCTAAGTGTGGTTGGCCCTTATACTGTATACCCAATGAGACTCCATTGGAGAAAATTGATGTTTCAGTGGGAGACATCTTCTTAGTTATGGGTGGAGTTTATGTCCACTTCCCCCTTCTCAGCACTGGGACCCCATCAGGCTGAAATCTGTGAATGCTGCCACAGTCTCTGTGAGTTTGTATGCACATCAACACTTTTGCTTCTGAAGGTGGCTTTCCTTGCTGTCACCCATCTCTGCTGACTCTGACATTTCTGCCTCCTCTTCCCTACAGTTCCCTGGGGTGAGGGGATTGATGAATATAGTCCACTTAGGACTGAGGATTCCAAGGTCTCTCACACTCAGCATGTGCTGGATAGTGCTATGTCAATTTGGCACAAGCTAAAGTCATCTGAGAGGAGAGAACCTCTATAAAGAAAATGTCTCTATAAGATCCAGCTACAGGCAAACCTGTAGGGCCATTTTCTTAGTGATTGAAGTGGGAGAGCTCAGCCCACCATGGAGCCATCCCTTGGCTGGTTCTAGGTTCTTTCAGAAAACAGTCTGAGGAAGCCATGAAGAATAAGACAGTAAATAGCACTCAGCTAAGGCCCCTGTATTAGTTCCTGCCTTAAGGTTCCTGCCCTGCTGGAGTTCCTGTCCTAACTTCTTTCACTGATGAACAGTGATATGGAAGTATAAGCCAAATAAACACTTCCCACAACTCGTTTTGTTTGGTCATGGGGTTTCATTGCAGCAATGGAAACCCTAAGACACAGCACATGTATTGTCCAGTTCTCTGTATTAGTTCCCATCTGCAAGAGAGGTTCCTCTAGTAATGGCTGAGTGAGACATTGATTACGTTAAGCTCAGTTCCTAGCATTACTTACTGTAGATAAAAGAAAGACAAAAACTTAAAAGGTTATATTAGAATTTAATGCCATTCAAATATTAAAGTTTAGAAGGGGTAAAACTAAATGTCCTGAGAAATAAGAGAGTCACAAGAATACAGAGAAATTGAATGCAACAGCTTAGTCTCACTGCAAGAAAAAATAATGTGACCTTGGAGATATCTTTCATAAACTAAATGTTAAAAAAAAAGACCTATTAGACTCAAAGCTTTCTTATACATATCAGAGTCTGAAATATACAGACTCACAAAGACAACTGCTATCCACATCAAACAACAGCAAAAACAATAAATGGTCAAACTGTCATTTGTTTTATAGACTATTTTGAAAGAAATAATGAGAGGTGAGAACCCTGGGGTATATGTACTTGTGTGATCTCTCTGAACCCCCACAGGGCTCAATGTAAGATTCCTCCCTCAGCTGTAACCCTGGCATTTGGCAAAATGTCCCATATGTCTGTTATATTTAGTAATGCTGAGGCACTCAGCGTGTTCTTTCCTCCTACAGGCTCTCAGCCCTCCTTCCTGTGTTCCTTTTGCTCTGATGTTATCAAGAATATCTTATGCATTTTATAGCTGAGATCAAATGAAAACATACTAATTACACTTAATAATTGAAATAGCATTGTTATTTCAAGTATCTACTATTGGAGAGTTATTTAATCAAAGCCACAGAAGCAAGCACTCTTCTGTCCATTTCTTTTTGAAGTTAAGTCCATTTTCAGTTTATGTACATGCCGAGAATTTTCTATTACAAAGGCCATCTGGATAACACTTTCAATCACAACTGTTACATAAATTGCTTCATGCCCATCCCTACAAGAAGTTTAGTTAACCACTTGTACATTTGACATGGTGCAGGGATGAATTAAAAAAGAAACAGCCTGACTTGTTGCTGAGAATTTCCTGTACCTAGGAGCGTCTACCTTGGGCTGAGATAAAATGTTCTTCCTTTATCCTGTGCTGGTCCTGGTTAAAATCATTCTTGTCATTAAATACTCAACCACCAACCTCTGTTGAAGTCATTCTACTCCACAGCATCCATGAGAGGAAAAAAGAATGGGCTGCCTCTCTTAAAGGCCTTTCAGTGTTGTCTAATATAGTGTCAAATATTTAAATCCATGTGTATATGTTTATTCAGGATTCATTTGGTCTCTCTCTCTCTCTCTCTCTCTCTCTCTCCTTTTCTCCCTTCTCTCTCTCTCTCTCTCTCTCTCTCTCTCTCTCTCTCTCTCTCTCTCTCTCTGACACCATCATGAAAAAATTAGATCTAAGAAAGTAGAGCTCAGTCTTCTTCACTCTCAGTCTAAAACTATGCCCGAAAGAGAGTAAGCAACTGGCAGAAGTATAGTCCTTATCTACCTACGGACAAATTCCAGAAGTCACTAGACATTACTTTGGTTTGATCATGTCTTCTTTTAAAACTCTTTGTCCTTTGGATCTTCAGAATCCTCACCAGCAGATAACCAATATTATTTTAAGAGACGTGATCTTGTGTATAATGGAATCTTCTGGGGGGTTTCCCTAACTGTGCTTGCAGCTCAGTACTCTGGAAGGGCAGACTGGGAAGAGCCAGGCACTAACACTATTACCAACAAAGTATTCCAAAATAAAAGTCACAGAGTCTGCCATTTTCCATCTCTTTCCTACCACTATCAACACAGAGGGGTCTTCTGCCCAATTCAAAATAATTGGAACCAAATGAAAAATAATATGAAAATATGAAAATATAACTTCTGGTATTAGATAGTGAACACATAGAAGCTCGTCTTTATGAGCAGTGGATCATTTACATTTATGTGTGTTGTTTTCTATTTTTGAACTAAGAGGTAAAAATTGTCATTGTAGGTTGTGAAATTTGTCGAGTGGTTCTCCGAAACTTCTAATAAAGCTAGCCTGAAGCGTAAGGTGCTAAAGAATAATTTGATTCTTTATCCTTGAAACTGTATCTGAGAGAGAAATATTTGTTTCTTGAAATTGAAGCAGCTTTCCTCTCCTTAACCTCATAATCTAGTTTGTAAGAAATGGAATATTTGAAATGGAATATACATTTGATTGATGTATGCAAAGCTAGAAAGGAACGGGCTAAGGGGAACAAAAATCCTTCCAAAAAAATCTCCTTAGCCCTTAGCAATCTATCCTTGGAAGACATAGGTACCAGAGCAGCCCCTTCTACTTGCTCAGAGCAACAAAACCCTGTCTGCTGTGACTGTCTCAAGTATTTTACAAAGCAGACAAGCAGAATCTAATTTTTCAGTTCCTTTCCCTTTAAAAAAAAATCATTTCCTGTTCTCTTTCTCCTTTTTTCTAAACTCTCTCATTGTAGTAATAGACCCATCTTTCCCTCAATTGCCTTCCAAATTGAAATAGTCATTGAAAAACTCTACATTGAAGTGCTTTCCATCCCTGTGGCCAGGTGCCATTTGAGTCTCTAGCTAAATTAGGTCTGTTGTTTAGACATGATCTTACTATTCCAGCTCTGGGTTGCTCTAACGTTGTCATTATAATCAGGGCTATGATCCCAGGATAAGCAACAATTTTTCGAAGAGCACATATACTTCATCCCTCAAAGGAGCACAGACTTATCCAGGCAAACAGAATCTCATTAGCCAACTTAAGCAAGTACACATGCATAATGGCATTAACCACTTTAGATGGCCAAGTGCTAGCTCGGAAGAATCTAAGAAACAGTACATAGCCTTCCTGCCAAATTTAATGTCCATTCAAAAACAAGAGAAAGAAACAGAGAGGAGGGGGAGAGAGAGAGGGAGGAAGGAAGGAAGGAAGGAAGGAAGGAAGGAAGGAAGGAAGGAAGGAAGGTTGAAGGCATAGTGACTGCAGGTCTTTAGATAGAGTAAGATACATTATGAAACCCAATTCTTCAAATTCTTTCTAAATTTTCAAAAGCTGGAGTAAATTTCACAGTGATAATCAGATGTGGAAAGTTCCTGAATAGTCCTCTTTAGTTAATTTCTCCTCTAATTTCTATCAGACAACAGTCTGAAATTCGGATATTACATTTTTAGAGAAAAGGCTAATACTCTAATATAGTAAAAGGAAGTAAAAATATCCTTCCCTGATTGCAGAATATGAGAAGGAAAAGACTTGGTGGAAAAGCTAGGCTATTGAGTCTTTGGAAGAAGAAAAGGACACAGGAATTGATCATGGTGGCCTTGCCAATCAAGCTGATTAGAGGCCATGCTCAGACTCTTAAAATGCACAGATCCAAGCTACTACTCTGATGCACACAAATGAGGTACACAACCCCACCCGAACACTACCTTATCTCAGAATCGTGCAAACTTACACGGGAGAAGAAAAATAAAACTGCAGAGAGCCATTTTCTTTTGAAACTCTTGGATCTACTCCCCCCTGCAATGCAAAACTTGTACCCAGAAAAGTAAGTCAGCTGGAGTCTCTGAAGTTGCTTAGGAATCTATTGATAATACTTCATCCGCAGCAGAGCACTAAGACGCACTAAGTCCTTTTTCAGACACTAGCTCACAAATGTGGAGAAATTGGATTCCTGTGGGTAATGATTCATTTACTTGAGCTCCTCCTTTGCCCTGTTCCATTTGGTGGGATTGATTTCCTTTCCCCATATAATTTCACTTGTCACTATTCATGGCTTGAAAATTGACCCTCTCTTCTCTTTGTACTTCCACCCAGGAGCCAACTTCTAGTCTTAAAAACAATTGGAATTGCACATTAATGAAAAATTATTGAAGATGGCATTTGCAATAATGCTTGCTTTGAATTACTAATGCAAAACCCTGTTCTTCAGCTACACCTATAAAGAAATGCCAAATTACCACCAGCAGTGAAATAATGGAACAAAAAATTCAAGGGTCCAATCCTTACCTCATCTAATTCCAAACATACTCCAGCAGTAAGTTTAATTTCTAATTTCCTTTTAGTCTACAAAAAAAAAAATGAAATATTCAGTGATGTGCTCTCTGCCTCTTTTATAAAGTCATACTCAAGTTTAAAGAAGAAGAAAAATGGGAGAGGGGAAAGTAAATTCAAGTTTTCACAGAAGTTGAGAGAAGAGAATGCTTCTAGGTGCAGGCAGTGTGGACGGAGTCAGCTTCCTCCCATCTGAAGACTAAGACGGCTTCTGAAGTTTGATTGGCATTGGAAATCAATTTTTGTAAAAGTACAGTTGTAGTATTGGTAAATATCACTCTGTATGGATGTATAAGATGAGAATATCAGAACAGAGCAGAGCAAATTTCTGGACCTTGGAAGCCCTTGTGATGAGCAATTGGGGTTGGCCACGTTCTCCAGCCACAGTTGGGGACAAAGATAGGTAACATAAGAACCTATCGGTTCCCTTTCTGCCACGTAAGTTATGCTATTCTGAAGTATAACTTCTTGGGACTTGCATTACTTCTACGTGTGAAAACACTTAAACAAATCCAACACTCCTTTTGTTGCACGAACATGAGGTCCATAGAGCAATAACTACCAGAAAGGGGCTGGTAAAGAATTATTTATTATTCTTGCATTAATTATTATCAAAAGTGTAATCAAGTAAAAAGTTTGTCTTTTTATGCTAGTTAAATATATTACAAATGTGGCCCTAGTGCTGAAAGAGTTGTATGTATTTTCCAAACCTGAAGTGATATGAAAATAACTTATCCTGAGGAGACTGAGCCAGTGAAAAAGAACAAAAGCTGGTTCATCAGAGCTAAATTCAAACTGAGCAAATATGTTCTTTCGTTTGGTTTTCCTGTTTAAGCATTATGTGTCTTAAGTTTTTACTCACAAAAGATGACAATAATATATATGTTAAAGTTTTTGTAAAAATGAGAGCAAATGGATATGGTGTCCTGGAAAGCTATTAGCCACTAAAATAAAAGTATTGCTCCCCCCTTTCAAATACTTTTTATTTTATTTTTTACTTTTTTATTTTTTAGATTATAACATAATCACATTTCTTGCTTCTCTTTCCCCCCTCCAAAGCTTCCCATTCACCCCTCCCTGCTATCCTTCAAATTCATGGCCTCTGAGTTCACTAACTGTTAATGCATGCAGGTATGTGTATATATATATTACTAAATATAACCTATTCAGTTCATATAATGTTCCTTGCATGTAACTTCAAGGCCACTTCAAGGTAGGGTCAGGAGGGTTTATTTTATGTGAGGGAGAGAGCCAGAGGCATCTAGAAGGGTCCAGACTGAATGTTGCTAGGAAAAGAGAAGGGGCGGAGGAAGAGAGGAAGAGAGGAGGCAGAGAAAAGCTCTGAGATGGCAAAGAGGCCAATGATGAGACAAGAGCATAGCCATGACCACCAAGAGAGCAAGTGGCTGAAATGGCTGGATTACCTAGGAAGTGAAGGGCCTGGGTTGGAAAGGCTTAGGAGGGAGGAGAGAGGAGCCAGTGATAATTGGTGGCCAGCATGTGTGCTTTGGTATGCTAATAGGCACTTGAGTTAGCCTGGTGTCCCAGGTTTCTTTGGGACCTCAGAGTACATAGATTCCCCACCTCTCTCTATTTCCTCAGTTGGTTGTATTCTTTGTGTAGGGTTGAGGTCTTGTGGGCAACTTTCATTTTTTGTTGTTATTGGATATTTTATTTATTTACATTTCAAATGGTATCCCCTTTCCTGGTTTCCCCTCTGGAAACCTCCTTCCCCATGTCCCCTTCCCCTGCTTCTTTTGTACTACGGATGCTCAGGTATATCAACTAGAAACTAATGAGAGGTGACAGGGTTTTTGTAGGATCCCTTTTTCCTAGTGCATTCTTTTCTACTTGGTTTCCTGATATTTATTCATATGATTCTTTCATTGTGCTATTATTAGCTCCTTTCTAAAGGGAAGTAGGCAGAATAGACAAATATCATTGGAATAATTTTTAATGTTATAAATACACATGACCATCAATGGATGAATGAATAAAGAAAATGTGATATATTTAAACAATAGAATATTATTCCATCATTCAAAAACTGAAAAGAAGCAATCATGAAATTTGCAGCTAAATGGATAAAGATAGAAATTATCTTGAGTGAGGTAACTGAGAACCAGAAAGACAAAAATAGTATTTATTCACCTATAGGTAAATATTAGCTATTTACTCTTCAATAAGCAAACTACAATTCATATAAACACAGAGTTTAGGTATAGAATAAGGGAATATGGTTGGATCTCCCAAGGAATGGAAAATAAAATAGTTATAGATAGAAGAAATGGGGGAGATGTTTATAAGAATGGGAGGATCTAATGAGAAGAGGGGAAGAAAGCGGAAGGAGGGAGGGAATATGAGAAATGGCAGCTCAAACAGAGGACCATTGAAGGGTCATATAAAAACAATGTTCTATTTGAAAACAATGTAGGGAAAAGAGACAGTTCATGGTTTAAACTAAATGTAGAAGTGAAGAAAAATATCTTTATGAACCCTTACAAATATTAGCAGAACATAACTTGAGAGTTAGGTTTAGATATTTAAATACTAACAAAACATCAAAATTTACAAGGGCATGGCACTTCCTTAGTTAAAGGGAGTCACACAAAAGAAAACCAAAAACCATCACCAACAACAAAAACAATACACTCCATTCTGTCCCTCGCTTTCCAGTGAAATGTCCAATCATATATAGAAACAGGTAAAAAATTTCAATGTTTCAAATATTTTTTAAAAAAACAAACAAGAAATATGTAAGGAATATACGACATGTTTGAATCTGCTGGATGTTACACAGACATGAAGAAACAAAAAAAAAAAAAAATGTGTTGAAGGCTCTTTCTTCTGGCCTCATGAAAATACCAGCTGTCTCATGAGGACATGAGGAACCCATAGAAAACCCATAGGCACACCCATATGGTGGGAGTAGAGAGGTTTGTGCCTGGCCCAGGCAGACAGCAGGCCAGTCCACATTCTCAGTCATTATGAAGGCCGTGAAAGGGCAGGCAGAGTTCAGAGGGTCTCTACACAGCAGCACTGTCAGCGGGAAATTCAATGATCAACAGAGCAACTCCTGACCTAGGCAAATGGAACTGTGCCCAGCCACAGCCTGTTCCTATTTGATGTCTCTTGTTTGGGGGTTTTGATGCTTTTGAAGAACTTCATCCAAACAGTTTTATTTAAAGTAGTAAAAAATTATTTTTTAACGGTTAGCCAAACAATTTTGAGAGCACCTGGAAGAATTGAACAATACTGTACATTTGTAAAGTCAAGACAAATTGGTACTTTTGCTTTGTGGAAGGCAATTTAACGTCCATTGTCTTTAAATCAACGAATTGAAATTTGGAAGTGTTTCAAAAGATGGCTAATTGGATAAGAGTGCTTGTAACGAAAGCATAAGGACTGAGTTCAATCCCCAGAACCTACTTAAAAAGATGGATGTGACCATACACCTGCCGACTCCTACACTTCTCCAACACTGTAAAGATCAAAGACAAGGGGATCACTGGTATTGATGATACCAGGATAGCTCCAGGTTCAGCAAAAGATACTGTCTTAAGCCAGAACACTTAAAATCCATCTTTGGCCTTAATATGTGTACACAGTTGTACTTTAACACCCACAAATATATACAGCACATATACATAAAGTGCACTCACAGAAATAAATACACATATAACACACACACATGAATGTGCATGCATACACAGACAAAGAACATTCTCAAAATTCTCAAAAGAGATATACATAAGTGCACATAAATATTAGCATATATCACAGGCATGTTTGCTTTAATTTGTTTATAGTGGGAAAATATTGAGTATATTTTCTCTTTTTTCTACTATATGTACTGTTTAATGCTGCTAAGATATCTTTATTTTCTTCAGTATTGTCTTTAGACTTCTTTCTCTGGGCTTGGTTCGTCCCTCCTACAGGAAGTCACTTCTAAAACTCTTAGCTAGATAAAATGTTCCACATGTGAACATAGACGTTTCTGTATATTTTTTATTGTACTTACTACATCATATTAAACCTGTTTGAATGATTTTCTTTTATACCAAACCACAAAATCATAAGGCATTCAAACATGCATTTTGAATGAACTTGAAAAGAACTGCTTAGCTGACAGGAAATGCAGAAAGAACAATTTAGAGGAAGTCATATATTGGGCTTTGAATGTAGTAGAGTCTGTAGCAATAATGGAATAGAAGTTTCTGGAAAACTATTCAGAAAATTGACAAGTGGGAATTTACACTTTCAAGAGAAAAGTCAGGAAATAAGGGGTCATGTGCCAACCCCCATTGTTTACTTAGGCATGACACTTTAAAACATGAAGAAGCATGACAAGGAGAACATGAGAAAGGGGAATACACAAGAAAGAGACAACGCAAATTCCAGCATTTAAGCAGCACTGCAACGCCAAAAAAAATGATCCTCAACTTAGAGTGACCTATGCAACTTTGTAGTAATGGTGTTATCTGGGACCCTGGTCACCAAGAAAGCATTTGACAATATCCGGAGCATTTTTGTTCATCTTGAGAGCAGGAGGATGAAGAGGGGATAGTGCGGAGGTCTTTTGATGCTGAGGATGCTATGTAGTGATTTTCAAGATACACATCCAAACCCCAGAGATGGATGGGTTAAGAGTGTGTTTCCATGCAGCCACACAGTTCTTGATGCCTGATGCCTAAGACA
Organism: Apodemus agrarius; assembly: GCA_964023405.1. Lineage (NCBI taxonomy): Eukaryota > Metazoa > Chordata > Mammalia > Rodentia > Muridae > Apodemus > Apodemus agrarius. The sequence goes on along the minus strand of OZ030023.1, from coordinate 34,798,937 downwards.
ATGACAAGTGATTTGATTTCCCAGGAGATCACTCTTCAGCTTACATATGGCCCCTGTGGTTGTTAAAGGAGTAGTCATGGCCCCCATAGTCTCATGTATTTGAATGCTTATTCCAGGCTCTCTCTCTCTCTCTCTCTCTCTCTCTCTCTCTCTCTCTCTCTCTCTCTCTCTCTCTCTCTCTCTCTCTCTCTCTCTCCTCCTTTCCACCCTCTCACCTTTTCCCTCCCTCTCTTTCTCTGCTCCCCTCTGCCTACAGCCTAGAGTTCAGCCACTACTCCAATGTATTTCTGTTTGCTTCCTGCCGTGATGATCTTGGACTAAATCTCCAACTGTAAGCAAGTACCCAGTTAAACGCATTCCTTTCAAACAGTTGACTTGGACACTGTCTCTTCACAGCAATGGAATAATAACTAAGATAGTACTTTTTAGGTCTACTCTCCCATGGCTTTTTCTGTGTACATATATATGTATTCCAGTGCTGCTGTGTTTTCTGATTTTATGTGAGTTTCAGTCAGATTATACTAGGGTCATTCTAATGTCTCCAGTATATTATATAGAACCTTTAGGAACATGCTCTTCAAAGTCTATGTTTCTAAAGGTTCTATATAAAACATTGAGAGTGAGAGTGCATCGACATATAAATTAGGAGTGAATCAATCCAGTCCATAACTTTTTACTATCTAAACTCCCAAAATTGATCAATAGACTTTTCAACAGCCAAATATATGCATACTATCCCAACAGTCTAAAAGCTATATTCTATGTACAGCATTGGGCCTGAGTCCCCATTCTGTAGTAATTTCCTTTAAACTGAAGCATTCCCTGCATGAGGAGAACAAGTGTTTGTGGCACATGGCTTATGACACATGCAAGGCTCAGACAAGTCATAAAACTTACAGAGCTCAGAAAGCTCAGAAGTTACTGGATTAACAAGGCATGTCTCCAGGGTTATATAAACAAAAAAGAGAAAAGAGATTATACAGGTGGCTGAACTGACTACAAGTTATACAGAAAGCTCTAGGATACAGCATTTGTTGAATCATCGCCCATCCTGGGGTGAGCTTTCTGATGATATAGTGGGCACTGAATCACATGTCTATGTAAATAACTTCCTGCCCATGCAATTAAACCCATGTAACCCCAATAAACAATGTGGCTCAAAAAGAAGACTTGAGTGGGATTGTTTCTTTGGTATGGTGTCAGTGTTCTGTCTGAGCTAATTAAATGTCTGTTCACATTTACCTACCTTTTCCATCCCCAGAAAAATATCACACCACAGTCCAAAATCTGACTTAAATATTATATAAATCAAATGTGTGAGGAACTTAAGATATGACTCATACTGGGTAGAGGACTCCTGCTTGGCTGTGGATCAATGAAACCAGACACAGACATATCTTATGATTCTAAAATATAATAGTGAGTCAGGCAAAGGACAGACAGTCCTACCTTGGAAAGGAGAAATTGAAAAGACGAAAAGGTTTAGGGACACTTCTCAAGTTCATAAATTGAGATACTCAAGAAGCATCATTGTTGTCTTGAGCTAGGGTAGCAGTCCTTTTCACAGTGCCTTAGCTAGTGACATCACCTTCATAGCGTTGGACATCCAGCATACATCTGTATACCAGGGCTACAGGCTGGCCCTCAAAACCTTTAGATGGCATTATGACCATATGCAACCAATCTTAACTCTTCAGATAAGCCTGAGTAAGAATAGAAGACCACAGATTTTTTTTTTAATTACCTTTTGGATCACTCCTCTCCCTCTTCAGGATTAACCAATGCTTGCCACGAGATAGTTCATTCCATTCTAATATCTATGAGAAATTGCAAAAATCAGATCCCCTTTCTTCAGTTTTGTCCCATCTCTGTCCCGATCTTTAGTTGAAACCATTAGTATTGATCATGCCACATCTGGCACTCCACCTGGGGCTGTGACATTGATGGACATGGACTTCACCAGCAACCTTGTAATGAAATAATTGCTGAACCATCATCTTTAGTATTCTCCTCAAAGCACACTTCCTTAATTTTTTCAGTATTGAGGGGCTGAGAATTTTCCAGATCTCCACAGCTTAGTTCTTTTTTCTGTTGTCTCACATTTTACTGCAAGCTATAAGAAGCAAGGCTCATGTTAACCACTTTGCTTCAAAAAAATATTCTCAGGTGAATATCTAAGTATTTTTATTTAACAAATTTAACCTTCTACTGAACATTAGAACACAGGAGGTCCAACTGAATCACCAGGTCCTACCAGGAACTGTATGATCTTTGCTGCTTAAGACTGCATCCTGCAGATGGCTGAGAGCTCACCAGAAGCACCTTCAATGGTCTTGTTTCTACCAACAATACTTCAAAGCAATCCAGACTTTCTCTAACTCTTCTAACCCCTCATTCAGTCCCAAGGCCACTTCTTTATGCTGAGATAATGGCTAAAATAGCATCCTACTTTTTTATATCAATTTCTTTAGTCTCTAGAACAATGGTTCTCAAACTTCCTAATGCTGCAATGCTTTTTCATACAGTTCCTTAGGTTGTGATGATTCCCCACCACCAAAAAAAGAAATTACTTTTGTTGATACTTCATTGTCTGGATCCATCCAGAAGAAGCTAAGGCTAAGGTAACTTTATCCTAGAGGTGGCCCACCTCTTTTTCATGGCCTAAGATGGGTGAACATTGAGAGACAAGGTCCCATGAGACTTCATTTCAGGAGTGTTTCTTGTAGCTGATATGCTTTTCCTGTCACTATTTCATAGCCTAAGAATTCATGGGCATTAGCCTACCCTATTGAACAAATTTCCTGCAGATCAACATAAAGATGAACTCTCATGAGTTATTACTGTTTAGATAAATTAATGATGTCATAGAATTCCTGATTTGATTCAAGTAATTTTAGAAAGAACATTTGAAGAGATGGTTTTAGTTGTTTTGCTAGAAAAATATAATAAAGTTCCAATCAAAAATAGAATGTGTCCACTCTGCATGAATAGTAAGTAAATGCCGCATATAAAGGAATCCAATGAGATTTCATGATTACACTAAAATAGAGATAGATATAGGCATGGGAAAAATGTGTTCAGTGAAAAACATTCAGATCCAAGGGTGAAGCCATAGGCATATACTATGATAAAGTAAGGCCATGTAAAAACTGTGTCTTTGAACTTATAATGAGCTTACAGAATGAAATGCTGCTTTGAACTTGTTGATATGCTTCTGTTACTCCCCCTTTATGTAACATTTTACCTATAAAGTAATCGTTTTTTACATAGAGAATTTTTATCTAAAAACTATAAAAGGCTGAAAGCAATAGATAAAAGTAGTATAGCCATTTCTGCTTCATCTAGTGGTGTGTGTGTGTGTGTGTGTGTGTGTGTGTGTATGTGTGTGTGTGTGTGTGTGTGAGAGAGAGAGAGAGAGAGAGAGAGAGAGAGAGAGAGAGAGAGATCTGTATGAGTGCCTTGTTTCCTTCTTTCTCTCTGGTTCACAGAGAATTAATGAGTTTCAAACCTCTCGACTGGAGGTAAGAGGTCCTTGAATCAGAGAGGAGAGAAACTAGTGCTTACTTAAAGCACAAATAAGAGAGTTACAGAATATGGAATCAGTGTTTATTTAAACACAAATAATAAGAAACCAGTGCATACTAAAGCACAAATAATAACAGAATTAAAGAGCAAGAGAAAAGAGATGTTTAAGCACAAAGGGTTAAGTGTCCAGTGATTATTAAATCATAGAACAGTAAGAGATGGTTAAGTTTCTAGTGTTTAATAAAGCACAGGGAGGTATAAAGTAAAAATACAGTGCTTACTAAAGCTCAGACAGTTAAAGAGAAAAGAAAACAGCACTTAATAAAGTAAAAGTAGTATGATTATACAGCCAGAAGTCATTCACTCTTTAGTCTTTGTCCAACTCTGTGTTCCACCTCAGCTCCTTCCCCTGAAGTCTGGGAAGACCCTCAGTACTTCACAATTGTAATGTTGCTACCGTTATGGGCTATAAGGCAAATATCTGATATGCAGATGGTCTTAGGTGACCCATGTGAAAGGATCATTTTATCCCCCACCATCGGTCATTACCCATAGGATAAGAAATGCTGCTCTATAGTGTTCTAAAGGAAGAGAACCAACAGAATATGATCAGAGAAGAAATTCAAGTTAAGGTGTAGCCTCATGCAATTATTGAGGTTTGGCAAGCTCCTAGTCTGCTAAGTCAGGCTAGAAGAGAGGAAAAGTCAAGAAAGAGCAATCATCAAGTCTAAACATAGTCTTCTAGAAGAGCTCCTTGATAAGGAGAGGATTTGAACTAATTAGATAATATCCATCCACATAATTAAGGAATACTATGTTTCTCAAAGCCAATTTTAACTAATAATCTCATTTTAATAAATTGCAATAATTTCCAGATTATTTGACCAAATGGTGCCAAAATTACCTATCAATATTAAGATCTACAACTATTAGCTATTAGGAGACAGACTTTGCTTAGTTTTCCATTATCAATACAAGTTACATTATTCTTTTCTTTTTTGATGCTGTTAGTCTCTGAGAGTCAACACTCTGTTGCCTTAAAATCCAATTTGTTTTATGTTTAGAAATAAGAATACTTTACATTGAATTCTCACAATCAAGAAGACTTATTCAAATAAACAAACAAAACCCCTTGAGTTGAGTTTTTACACTAAAAACTACTCCAGAACTAATAGGTTCCATTAAACCTGGGTCCCATAGAACCTGGGAAATGCATTCATTTTCATGTTACCTCTTTTATGCAAAATATATTACTTATAATTACTTACATTAAATACATCAATTGATTATTTTGAAATGCTATACTCCTGAATTTTTATTGTTCCTATATAATTTGTATGTTTTTTTGCTACTTGTCAGAATCACAAATTGATTGTATTTTATTCTTTCTTCTTTTTTTCCATTTTATTTGTGATTTTTATTCAAAAAAAAGAAATTTGAGAAGATCGGATGGGACTATAAGACAAATGTTACGCTATGATTAAGAACAAAGAAACATGAAAAGAAGGGTGGTGTTGTACTAGGAATTTGAAGAAAGCTTTCTATAATTATGACAAAGAAAACTATACCCTAAATGACAAGGATTTTAATTAAAAGCAGTATAACTTGGAGATAATGGAGAAATGCAGAACAAGAATTTTTAGCATAGTGGAAGAGCCAAACCTTTGCTGCTATGCTGCATTCACAGACACAAGCTGGCATCACCAACTTGCTTTTTCACAGCTTCATCCTGGGCACAGAGGCTCTTAATACAATGAGTCTGCTTAAAATGCACAAGGAAAATACCTCTGTTGCCTATTACATGTTCCTCCATTTGTTATACTTCCTGTATCAGTGCCTTTAGGTCTCAACCAATAAGGCAGGTCCTGGATGACAGTGCCCTAGTGTAAGTTAAGTTCCTTATTTTTTTTTGTTAATTTTTTTAATTTTCTATATTCTTTGTTTACATTCCTCTTTCCCAGTTCATCCCTCGTGACTTATTCTGACCAAATCAGTAAGCCAAACTGAAGGGACGAGGGGGGTGTTCAGGTTCACCCAGTGGATATCTTCCATCAGTTACCATTTGTATCTCAGAGGTACCAGCTTTATACTTACAAACATGCTGTCGAATTATATTTCCATTTTTATCCTGAATAATAATGAGTAGCTATTCATAGGTGCTTAACCCTATTAGATCTGAAATTCTGTAAAAGTCACATTTAGTGAAAAGTAGTTGTTCTTTGTTTCAGTGTTACTTGCTGTAACATCACCTCTCCAACCATCGCTACCTTCTTAGTAAATACCACAACAATTCTCAAGCTTATATCCTTAAAAACAAATCTCATATCTGCAGGACATCTCTCAGGCTGATTGGAATGCCTTATGCTATATTTTGGACTGACCAAAATGCCAAATAACTATTTCTACTATCTTCTTAAAAATGGAGAAAGCGTATGTGTTGTTTCACTGGTAAGCATCAAATTAAATGCATTTGTTCAAAATCAAGAAGATGATTGTAGACCCAGCGTGCCAGGTGCTCAGAACCATCCAGCGGCGGCGGCAGAACCAGGTACCCGACACAGCCCCAGCTTAAGACCTTCAGGGACTCAGGCCTGGAGTGGGAGTTGGGCACAGAATAGCGGGTGCACTCTGCACTCGCTGGGCGGACCCCGAGCTCCCTGCAGGCAGCTGCCATATTGCCTGCAGCTTCCCGCCCAGCTGGTGGTGGGGAAGCCGGAGTCAGCCAGTGTGCCAGGTGCCCAGACCCAGCCAGAGGCCGAACCAGCCTCCCATCCAGCCAGTGGCAGGGAAGCTGGAAACCGGACCCAGCCAGCTTCCCAGCAGCTTGGGACCAGCAGGCAGGAACCAGATAACTGAGATATCCCAACTTTAAGACCCCTGGGGAAACAGGATATCAGACAGCAAACCCTGAGCAGGAGCAGTGCAGAGCAGCCGCCCAACAGGCGGAACCAAATACCTGGGATATCCTGAGTTTAAGACCTCGGGGGATTCAGGCCACCTGTCAGCCATCTGTGAGCAAGAACCCCGCAGGACAGTGATTCAGGTATCCCAGTCGCTGGGAAATAGCCTTACAACCCCACAGGAGGATCAAGCACCAGCTAGTATCTACAGGACCAACTAACACCAGAGTTAACCAGATGGCAAAAGGCAAACATAAGATCGCTACTAACAAAAATCAAGGCAATATGGCGGCATCCGAACCCAGTTCCCCAACAGCAATAAATATTGGATACCCCGAAACACCAGAAAAACAAGACTCAGATCTAAAATCACTGGTCAGGATGCTGATAGAGGAACACTTAGATAAATCTCTTAAAGTAATACATGAGAAAATAGATCAAAAGCTAGAAGCCATTGCAAGACAAACACAATTAAATCCCAGATATCTCAACACACCAGAAAAACAAGACTCAGATCTAAAATCACTGGTAAAGATGCAGATTGAGGATCACTTAGATAAATTTCTTAAAGTAATAGAGGAGAAAATAGATCAAAAACTAGAAGCCCATACAAGGCAGACACAAAAATCACTTAAAGAAATCCAGGAGAATATAGAGCAAAAAATGAATCCCAATAAGGGGGAGAAACAAAAATCACCTAAAGAAATACAAGAGAACATGGGTCAACGAGTAGAAGTCATAAAGGAGGAAACACAAAAATCCCTTAAAGAATTACAGGAAAACACAAACAAGCAACTGAAAGATCTGAGCAAAACCATACAAAATCTAAAAACAGAAGTAGAAACAACTAAGCAATCGCAAAGGGAGACAATGTTGGAGATAGAAAACCTTGGGAAGAAATCAGGAGTCATAGATGCAAATATCAACAATAGAATACAAGAGATAGAAGACAGAATCTCAGATGCTGAAGATACCATAGGAACCATGGATTCAACAATTAAAGAAAATGCAAAATGCAAAAAGCTGGTAACCCAAAACATTCAGGAAATCCAGGACACAATGAGAAGACCAAACCTAAGGATTATAGGGATAGATGAGAATGAAGATCTACAACTTAAAGGGCCAGCAAATATCTTCTACAAAATTATGGAAGAAAATTTCCCCAACCTAAAGAGAGAGATGCCCATGAATATACAAGAAGCCTATAGAACACCAAATAGACTGGACCAGAACAGAAATACTTCCCGTCACATAATAATCAAAACCCCAAATGTACTAAACAAAGAAAGAATATTAAAGGCAGTAAGAGAAAAAGGACAAGTAACATATAAAGGAAGACCTATCAGAATTACACCAGACTTCTCACCTGAGACCATGAAAGCTAGAAGATCCTGGGCAGACCTCATGCAGACCCTAAGAGAACACAAACTTAAGCCAAGACTACTATACCCAGCAAAACTCTCAATTGCCATAGATGGGGAAACCAAGATATTCCACGACAAAACCAAATTTGCAAGATACTTATCTACAAACCCAGCCCTACAAAGGATAATAGGGGAAAAATACCAACACAAGGCGGGAAACAACACCCCAGAAGAAACAAGATAGAAACCCCATCTCATCCAACCCAAAAGAAGAGAACCACTCAAATACAAATAATAATAACAATTCCCAAAATGTCAGGAAGTAATAATTACTATTCCTTAATATCTCTTAATATCAATGGACTCAATTCCCCAATCAAAAGACACAGACTAACAGACTGGATACGGAAACAGGACCCTACATTTTGCTGCATACAGGAAACACATCTCAGTGTCAAAGACAAACACCACCTTAGAGTAAAAGGCTGGAAGACAGTTCTACAAGCAAATGGTCCCAGGAAACAAGCTGGAGTAGCCATTCTAATATCAGATAAAATCGACTTTCAACCTAAAGTCATCAAAAGAGACACAGAAGGTCACTTCCTGCTTGTCAAAGGGAAAATCCACCAAGAAGAATTCTCAATACTGAACATCTATGCGCCAAATGCAAGGGCACCCTCATTCGTAAAAGAAACTTTACTAAAGCTTAAAGCACACATCACACCTAACACAATGATTGTAGGTGACTTCAACACTCCACTCTCCTCAATGGACCGATCAGGAAAGCAGAAACTAAACAGGGACACAGTGAAACTAATTGAAGCTTTGGACCAATTGGATTTAACAGATATATATAGAACATTCCATCCTAAAACAAAAGAGTATACCTTTTTCTCAGCACCGCACGGTACCTTCTCAAAAATTGATCATATAATTGGTCACAAGACAGACCTCAACAAATACAAGAAGACCGAACTAATCCCATGTCTCCTATCGGATCACTATGGAGTAAAAGTGGTCTTCAATAGCAAGAACAACAACAGAAAGCCCACATACACATGGAAACTGAACAATACTCTACTCAATGACAC